>JAYJMB010042012.1:17669-31989 GCA_036873735.1 Pouteria campechiana
ACATGTTTTAACACATAGAATCCACTTTGTTTTACAAATTACATTCCATTTTTATATAATTTAAATTTAATATTTAAAATAGATTAGATGATAAAATTAATTACAGAAATTGCGGAGGACCCACTTGTTTTTTCAATTACATAAAAGCCTAAACCCGTTACCACCTCGTCATATCCTCACCTCGCCGGTTAAAACCCTACTAAAACCCTAGAGAAGAGAAGGCAAGGAAGCAGCAGTAAATGTCTTCGATCATGTCTTCTCTCCTTCGGAAATCCCTTCGTTCTTCTCTACTGCAGTCTCTCGCATCTAAACGCTGTCACTCTCTCCCCTTCTCATCTTCAATATCGTCTTCTTCTTTTCCTCTCACGACAGGAACGCAACTGAACCCAACGAAACCTTTCTCTGCTCCATCTCTTTCCTCATGGGGCCTTCGCTTCACCTCTTCGGGTAAAAGGGCTGGAACCGACGAAAATCTGAAACGAGTAATCGACTCGGAGATCAAATGCGCCGAGGAGTCCGACGATCTCGACCAGGTGATCATTCCTTCCTTACCTACCAGATCACTAATTCAACTAAATCGCCGCAAAGATTGAATCTTTCAGTAACGAGCCACTTGATGACTGACACAGGGAATGGATTCATGACTCATTCAATACTCCCACAAATTCCCCATTCAACTAAATCATGACAAAGACTGAATCTTTTCAGTATTAAGCCAGTTGACGACTTAATATAGGGAACGGAGTCAGCGGCTCTACATTTTAGCTGTGAATGAAGGTGCCCTATTTGATGGGTGGGCATGATTGCATGTTTTTGGCCAATAGAAGAGGTAGAAGTTGGTACAGTTTTTGTATTGGGTGTCGCCTAGCTAAACAACAACAGGTTGTTTTTCAAGTGATTGTTGTTGTAGCCATGAAAAATAGATGAGAAAATTCAGGTCAGTAGCTTCTAAACCCAGCAACAAGCCAGGATGCAAATCAGGGTGTGTTTGGTAATGAAGAAAAAAATGGTGAAAAAACTTTTCCACCTTTTCCCACCCCATTTATACATCTTTGGATGTGATTTGACATTTTAATCACCTAACTACCCTCTTTTTCTTCATTATTATCATTATTATATTTCCAATCATTATTTCACCTTTTTATTCACTTTATTTTTAAACATCACACTATCACGTGATTCTCTTTTTTCCCGCACTTTTTTCGCATCTCTTTTTTTCCATTGAAATGGTTTCCTTTTCATGCCACCAATTAAGCCCTACGGGATGAATCCCAAAAAAAGACTAGGTATCTGGAACTTCTCACATAGAAGATGAGTTACCTAGTTGACTCGGTCAGTTGACTTGGTAGTTGGCTGAGGTAGCATCTTTACCACCAATATGAAGATACTACTGTCCTTTTAGGACTAGTTTCAATGTTGGGTCAATGTGCAAACAATGACAGCCCTAGGAATCCTGTCTGTCTTGATGGATTTTTCTAATCCAGAGGTGTATCAAATCCTCCTTTTTTTGACCATACTAGGCAACATGAATTTGCATTTGAGTCATTTGACAACTAAGGGATAGAGGGAGTATTCTTTTCCATGGAAAGGATGTTGTGAACAGCAGAGAAGGGGAGATCAAGGAGATGACGTAGAAAGGTTGGTGATTTTTGCGTGTCTTTCGACTCTTTCCCTCCTGTGGGAGAGATGTTTTTGCAAAGGAAAGGAGCAAAAAGTGTTTGTGCATTTCAACCTTCATGCATCAGTCACGGGGAGTTAAATCTTCCCTATTTGATTGTGGCAGATAACAGTTCATGAAAGATTTGAACTATCTGTTGCATAATGGATAGTAATGGAAAAAATCAACAAAAGACTGTTATTTGCCACATGATGAAAGAATAGAAGGATTTTTCTCCTTGTAACTGATGTGTACAAAGGAAAGCTATATGAACTTCCCACACCGTTGTACCATAAAAATCTCTCTCGTAGAAGAGAGATCGCCTAACCAAAACAAAAATCCCCACTCCTCTGATTTCTGCAAATCTCTCTCTCTATTTCCTGCAAGCAAAAAGCCCCTAATCTTCCATGGCCTTCAAATCTTGGCATCATAGCCAAACTGTAGCTACATCTTTAAGATCTCTAGTCTGGTAGCTTGAATGGGTTGAGTCTGAGCAGTTGCACACATTCTGGAAATTTTATGTGGCAGTGGAACTATTCCTAAGCTAAGGTGATCCAATAAGTGAGTCGTTATCTAGAATTGTTCAACTCAGCTGGCCAAATCAGTTATGTCACTCATCCATTCAATGCCAGCAATCTGTGCAGTTTTCAGCCAGGCAAACTGTTCCTTTACGATCTGTTTATCTGTCTACTTTGATTTTTTTATTGCCATTTCTGAATTTATTATTTGCTTTTCTTCTTTACTTGTTACTGATTTTCTGAGGCTCTCGATGGAGATCAATTAATCACTGAAGTCTTACCTGAACGGGTTAGATGATCCCTGCTTTCAATTATGGACTTTTACCAACATTGAAACCATGTTGAATTCAGGGAATGAGTGCTATATTGTTGTGATAACCCTTAAATCATTAAGTGACAAATGTTGTCTTCATCAAGTCATTGGTAACTTACTAATGTTAGCATTTTCTGAGTCTAAAGATTTCTTGCGATTGTTCTGAATTTCTTGTCAGGTTGTGCCCAATGTTTCTCCATTTGAGATTGTTGATAATCCAGGTGAACAAACAATCACGTTAAAACGAGAATTCTTGGGTGAGAGCATCCAAATTGAAGCACACATGCCAGATCTCACAGGAGAAGAGGATGAACAGGATGATGATGATGCTGACAGTGGTGATGATGGCAAGAAGAGATCAGATCAGCCAAGCATGTCTCTGATTGTGACAGTTGCCAAAGGAGATGGACCTTCTTTGGAATTCTGTTGCACTGCCTACCTAGATGAAATCACCATTGAAAGCATGCTAATGAAGGGGCAGAATGTTTCAGATGATCAGGTTCCATATGAAGGACCTCAGTTCTCGTAAGTATTTATTTTCTTTCCTTCTGTATGATTTGTTTGAATCTTAAAGTTTTTTGTTTGAAAATGCACATACGCCCCCAGGTGCCATGTAAATAAAATAATGGGCATTTGAGTTAGTGGAACTCTGATTGAAACTAGATGGGAATGTGGGCTAGTTCACATTGATGACAGGAAATGTTTTACAAGAGAAGTAGGTAGACAAGGATTCTCATATTTTCTCATTGAAACAAAAGTTGGTTGCTGATGATAAACATTGAATTGGGAGGTGCATGAATTTAGCATGGAAAGCTTTCCTTGGGAATTAATTGAACAGAGTAGTCTTGATCACCGAATGGCAGAATTGCCTATTTCGTGGCATAAATCTGGAAGGGAAGAATGCTGATAAGATGATTTTGAGGGAAAAAGAATTTGTTTCCCGGGCTGGAGCTGAATCACAGAACTTAACATTTCATTAAATTTTCCTTTTGGCTGCAGAGACTTGGATGAAAATTTGCAGAAAGCCTTCTACCAGTACCTAGAAGCAAGAGGTATCAAGAGCTCTCTAACCAATTCCGTGCAGGAATACATGGTGAACAAGGATAACAGGGAATACTTGAGGTGGCTGAAAAATATGAAGGACTTTATTGAGAATTGAGATTTCTGCCCCTTTTTCCAAATCTAGGGCAGGAAGAGAATTTTCATATTAATTCTTCAAGTTTTTCTCCTTTCTTTTTTTCTTTTTTGTGATGGGATTTATTTGGCCCTGATTTCTTTGTAGCTGAGTGAGCGTAATTAAGGATGCCAATGCATTGTCTTAGCTGTAATTTCACCACAAACAGAGAGGAATGAGATCAGCGTCTACTTTACAAGATTACTTTTCCTTGAGTTTTCTTTCTGTTTTCCCCTGAGATGATGTCTGAATAGTGCAACTTTTAGTGTTTTACAACAATACAACCTTTTTCCATGTTGTTGTTGCAAATTTTTTCTCTTGAATAGCCCTCCTGTTTCTACTTCTCCAACGGCAACACTTGCTGGCTGTTGAGGTTTTGAATTTTCTGTGCTTATTATTTCATTGATACAGAGATCCTAAATCACGTAAGCTTTCTTTTGGAGGATTTGGGCTGTTGATTAGCTAATCTTAGTCAGGTCTTTCTTGATGAAGTGGGCGAGAGCTCTGTACCGGTTGATAGCTCAGCCTTTATATATCCAAATTCACGAGCAATGTGCCATGTCAATTGCTAGGCGCAATCCCACAATCTGTTTTTTGGAGTTGTAATAAATGCTAATAAATAGTGAGCCCAGGCCACATTATGGACCCCAAGCACCCATTTGATCTTCGTTTTGTACAGAGGTGGGACCCAAGTGGCACTAATTCGTGGTTGCATAGTTCTCAGTGAGAGTGCTGAAAAGCAGATTTTCCATTTGGGACTACGAAGGTAATGAAGCCCATGATTTTGGAAGTTTTATTGCATTATGATGAAAATTTATATGATCGCCATGTGGGAGGAAACAAGTGTAAAGATGATAACAACGAGAGTCGCTAATGCATAATGATCGAGCTACTAGCAAATTAAAGTCCAAAGATGCAATAAAAAATCCATATCCTTCCACAGGACATCATTCAGAGGGCATATAGAGTTCCTATCACATAAAAATCCCCACGTCTATGTTAGTACATTGAAAAGAAAGCTTGAGAGAATCTTAGTGTCATAAGGTCTTTCCAACACCATTTGACATAAGAGAAGCAGCAGCGGCAGCAGCAGTAGGTACAATACCAGTTGAGACTCCTGGTTTTGAAAGATGCAGTAGCCTGGGAAGTAAATAGATGTTATAAGAATAAACACAGAGAACCAGTTCTGCAAGGTCAGCATACAATTCTACCTATGGCTACATGTGCTGGAACAATTGAAGCGGAGGCACAGTATGTTTGCATTAGGTGTGCTCCACCATGGAGATGACCCGACCCAAAGATCTCAATGTACCTCGAATTTGATCTGCTTATCCATGCCCACAAGATGCATTCTGATTTTTAGAGCCACAGGGTCCTTTCCATGGTCGTGCTCACCTGATGCATCAACTTGGATGTTGCATATAAGATCATGAAGTGATCAGAGGGACTGGACTAGATAAAACTCTCATAAATCAAAAGTCCCATGTCCTGGTTTTTGAATGAACAAAAAACAATGTGATATTGGTACTTACGGTGCAAGGTATTCACAAAAAGATGTAACAGCAACAGCAACTTCATTATAGTTATCAGCAGCAGCAGGAGCACTCACTTCAACCAATTGGATCCCAGGAGTCACTGGTACAGCTTCCTCAGTTGCATGCAACTTCAACATTTTATTCGCGGAAGTAACTGTGACAGTGATCTGAGCACCCCTTTTGAAATGAAAAGCAAAACCCACCCTCAAAAGCTCATGATCCAGTTTATATCCTAGTGCATAAAAGAAGCGCAATACATTCTTGCTAACTTTGCTTTCAGCTACTGGGCGCACCAGAACTGAGATCTGCTCGGCACCAGCACCTCTCATTGCTCCACCAACATGTCGAACAGTCCTAAGCATAACATAATAACCATAACTATAACAATAAAAAATAACAAGAAGAACGTTCACAATTCCATGGTCTGCACAAACATGCATCATGCATATGAACATGCGCCCTCATACAACTGCATGTTTCTAAAATGCATAAGCCAGCAATGCCATACCAAGTTGGTATGGGTTGTTCCAAATCACACAAGAGCCGCACTTCTGAGGCTACAGCACCTGGAAAAGAACAGATACATCTTTGCATGATCTACCATCAAACTTTGCTATTCTGTTATATAATTACTTTTCGAAAAAGAGTGTGATGCATGCTCACCAAGGTTCGGTCCACTTTTCAGGCATAATTCATGGATCCTAAGACGCTCTTTTGGAACACCACTAAGTCCTTGGAGAAGAACCTCCAAGGCCTCAACATGCTGCAAAAACAAACACCTGCGTGTTACTGCTACAGAGAGAGATTGTCTTCATAGCCAGATAAAAGACAGCAAGTGCTGACCCTGTGACACACATCAGAACTTGTTTGAATCCAGGCATTGACATCAGGTCCAGCAATGATATCATCCAAACTGTTGAGATAGGTGTATACCAGGCTTGTAATATTTAAACTGACAAGAGCATTCAGCTGTAATTGTGTTCTTCAGTTGTCCTTCCTAGGTAATTTAAAAAATGCCGAGGACCGAAAGGAATCCAGAAGATAAATCCATCTCGGTAACTAGGAGGGCTGAAAAAGCTAGCAGATTGTATCCATCCTTGAACACAATGGTATCATCCAAACCTTAAGATGCATTATTTAGGTTTCCATGGAACATCATGTGCATATCAAATGAGAAAATAGCACTTGATAGAAGTTAAATCATCAAATGTAGAATTGAAGGCATCTTCAAGAGGCTGGCGCAAAGGTTTACCCAGAAATTTTACTTACTAAAAATGGCAAGAAACACATTTACTACAATCTACAACTGAAAAACAAACCAAATCAAAAGAACAAGCATTTGAGGTTAATGGTGGAATAAACCCATGCCATTGCAACCATTGGTCAATAGTCATCCGTAACAAAATTCCCTTCCCTGGGTAAAAACCAAAAAGAGAAACTCCCACATGTGGCTCCTAATGAGCCACCGCCGATAGTACAGTTCTCCTGGCATGACAATTAAAGTTCCTAGCTATGAACAGAAAAACTCCCGCATGTGATTCCTAATGAGCCACCGCCAATAGTATTGTTCTCCTGGGATGGCAATTAAAGTCTCTAGCTATGGACAGCTACGTCAGATTCCACCACCAAGCACTAAAACCTCACTACATACATGATTCAATACCTGTGTTCATTTATTAATTTGCTGCAATGTTATTTGAAATTTGCCCACAATAGTTAGCAAAAGAGAAAACCACCACACCGGTTTGGCTGTAGAGTTGCATGCCACTGACTTTTTATTGGCGCCATCGACATTTTTTTCACCCAATTACAAGATTGATATATACTGACTGATACTAACGATAATCCTGGTTCAATGGGAAGCCATAAATGCTACACTTTTCTCTCTTCCTTTTCCCCCATATTTCCCCATGGAAAATGATCATTGGTAGAATAGAACCAGATTGCAAAAAATTGTCATCCACCAATAGACAGCCCACTTGAAATTGTTGGTGTTGAAGAGTTATTGCTCACTAAAAATCCACAACAGGACAGGTCATTCGGGTTTGACATTGCATGAACCTCATTACCATTATTTCCCTGTTTATGCACACTTGTAAACCTATCTCTGGTTGTCGTGAGAAAAGACCTGAGGGATTATGGTTTAAGTGAGGATATGGCCTGTGACAAAATGAAGTCAGCAGAAGAATTCATGGAGCTAATCCAGATAGGAGGAGACGCTGCAGATAACTCTGGCAAAATTCACAGCTAGATTACTATTGCAGTGTACCCAGATGTTAGAATGACCGGACCTGAGCACTAAGAGGAAAGGCATTCTCACTAACATGCCATCAGAGTAGCCCAGTGTCACCATTCAAAATGTATGCCCACCAAGAAGGTCACTCATTCTAAAAATGACATCAATTGACTCATTCAATGAGCCACACATTGTATTAGATTGTCTGTTATCCATTTTTTCCAACAATTTATCCAGCCAAATGAGCAGAACAGCCCATTTAGTCAGGAGATCTTCGTTGTGGGGCCTATATTTCCTTGGTGCAGCTGGCATACAATCAATTGTCGATATTACTTTTGTGGTGTGGACCCAGATGTTAGAGTGAGAGGAACTGACTATGAAGAATTATAGAGATTACTCTTGGAATAGCAGATAACATCTAACACAGAAACAACACCCAAGACATCCTCATGGGAAAACTATGAGAAAAAAACATACCTGTGTTTCTATAATTCCTTGTACCACACACTCCATTTCTATTACTTCATCTCAGCCATTCAGCTATACCTAAAATAGAAGCCAAACACAACAATCAATTAATAGCCTCCACAATAGAGACTTCAAAAATACATTCTCTTAAAGAATAGTTAGATTAGTAAGATTTTGGTGAGGCCAGATAGTGCATTGAACCATTTTCTGTTCACAGGTCGTGAGTAAAATACTTGAAATCTGTTGGGAAAAAATTCCCCATTTGAACTGAAACAAGAATGGGGTTCCCAAACCCAATAACGAATGAATGGGGGAATATCTATACAGAAACAAGGAGTTCGATGGCTGGACCTTTCAACGCAGACATCCTATTCCAAAATATGCAGCTGAGCATTCATGCAGGGCTACATAAATGACAAAATTAGACAAAACTTTCCACTGCAGAATTTCATCAAATACTCTTCAGCCTTATAAAATTCAAATCAACAGTAACATCACCAACCACATTCAAGAACGCAAATTCACGGATCTCGCACAATGAAAATTCCATTCAAATACAAAACAAGCGAAAAGGAGCAACTGGAACATGAGAGAGAGCGCAAATTCACGGATCACACACAATGAAAATTCCATTCAAATAGAAAACAAGTGAAAAGGAGAAACTGGAAACGAGAGAGAGAGAGAGAGAGATTTAAAAACAAATCGGGTAAAAAGGGCCAAATTTCTGTGATAACCAATGACTTTCCCGGATAATTCCAAAATGATTACACCATTTCAAGTTTTCAAGAAGAATCACAAGCTTTTGTAGAGTTACTCTAAATCAGCCACAGCCATTAAATCGAACAAATTGCCACTGATCATATCATCGTTTTCCGCTTAGCTCTGATACGAAATCCCTAGCTCACCTTCTTCTTTCAGATGTTGGTAATAGCAGCTCGTGCGGGAGAAAGGCCGTGGCAGTTTAGTTTAGAAAACTAACCTTATCAACTTTATTATTCTTTTAAGTTATGTTTGCATAATAAACGAAAGCATGAAAGAGGTATGAAAAAATTTATTGAAGATTTGGCTAGGAATTTAAAAATATAATGTCAAGAAAGCATGAAAGAGTTTCTAAAAGATCTGGCTAGGAATTGAATAACTATTTGGGAGTTTCTAAAAGATCTGGCTAGGAATTGAATAACTGTTTGAGATCTTACATTGTGAGCTTTCCAAGTAGGTTTTACTAATGCCTTATGGCCGTAAATGCAAGGACTAAATTTTTTTTCTAAAAAATTACAAATTTACGAAAAAAAACTTTGCCTTCTAGTAGTTTACAGAAAAGCTTGAACTCTAGAATCTCGTTCCATTGCAAAGAAAAGGATTACATTTACCAGAATTTTTGTAGAGACAGGAAAGGCCGTTACAAGGGTTTATCAAAACAAAGAGAAGGGACGTGTCTTCGATGACTCTTCTCCCTTTGGCTCATCCCCTTTTTTATTGAATTAGCCGGTTATCCATTTCTTCTCATCCCCTTTTTTCTTGAATTAGCCGATTATCCGGTTCTTTTGAACTTGCCGCTAACAGATGAAGTGGTACTGAGAAAGTACACTCATGGTTTCTTCAAAACCAAGGAGTGAGACTTGGCACTATTGAGACAGTACATCTTTATTTGGTATTATGGACTTTTGTAACAGTACTTCTTTGACACATGTGCCTTTTTCTCGTGTTGAAGAAAACAACAGAGTTTCCTTTAATAATTTTAGGATTAAATGTTGCTTGGACCCATTTAATCATGAGAATGGATCTTGAGAATGAGACCCAGACCCGGATCCATAATAATCTTTAGGAGAGAGGACTCCTGGAATGTCCTCATTTTCTGGAGCAAAGTCTAGCATGGAATTTGAATTTGATGAAAACAATGCAAATTGAGAGGCTTGTTTTTGCTTATCTTTCTTTTTCTTTTTTTCTTCGAGAGCTTTAAACTATGCTTCAATAGTTTTTTTCCCTTCCTCTTCAGATGAAGCACCAGCGAAGAAAGCGATTTGGGCAAATTTTTGACTTAAGAATTGGGTTTGAATTTGAGGGCTTTTAACACTTATCCATTTAAGAATTGGCTCAAGATGAGCATGTGAACATTGGAAATGATTCCACCATTTAACTTCATAAACTCTCCCCAGTGCTACCAGAAGAGGATCTTGAACCATAAAATAGAAATTCCATTCAAAAATCCATGAAAAGGCAAGTTTAGAGAAGAATATTAATAAAGATGGAAATTTTTTATCAAAATTTGTTTTATTAAAATGGGCTTTAAATGTTTCGAATCCTTTTTGAACTTTTAATGGAAGAGTTTCTAGGATTGGACTAAATTCATTCTACTAGTTTAAAAACTAGAATGGAAATACAAAATTTGACTTTTTGTTAAAAATAGAAAACCAAGAATGTTTATAAGATTTATTTTTAAACCAAAGGACATTTGTCCATGCATTTTGATAATCAAAGTAAGAAAACTTTCGAGGAAAAAAATTCATTTTCAAATCTTTTAAAAGTATTAGGTTCTCCAAACACTTGTGGGGAGAGTTCTAAAGGACTTTTATGATGAGTGATTTTTACAGATTCAGTGCAAACTAACATATATTCATAAAAATTTTGTGACTTATTAAAATTAGTGGGTTTAAAAAGAAAGCTTTTGGGAAAAGCTACTTTGGCTATATTATTAGGACTATGAGTGAGCTTTTGCTCTGTGAGAGAATTTTTGGTTCAATGGTTAAAATTTTCGGTTGGAAAGGCTTTTGGGAAAACCTAGTTTAAATGTTGGGGTGATCCTACTAGGGTTTTTAAATCTTCTGGTTTAATGAGTTGTGTTGAGAAAGAGGGTGAAAATGTTAATGGAAGAATTCTTTCTCTTCCTCTTCCTCCTTCTCTTCTACCTTGAGAGGGAGAGATATCAAATAGGGAAATAAAAGGAAATAGTTGGGTTGGAATAATCCTTTTACCACATGAGTCTTTAGATTGTTTTTTTGGTTTTGATTATTCAGAAGTCATTTGAAATCTTTGGGCTTTTTCTTCCTTTAAGATTTTGTTCCCTATAAAAACTCAAAAGGAAATCAAGGATAGAGTTAGAAGATCCTTTTATAAATTCAATTTTGAAATCAACAATAGAAAGAAGTGCTTGTCATTTAGTAAAAATCTGTTTAGATGCGATATTTTGAATATCTTTTTGAAAAACAAATTTTACTGCTTGGCAATCAATTCTTAAGAGAAATTTTTGGTTTAGGCTCCATTTGGACCCACTGTGGAATTCAAGTACTTTTAAAAAAGTGCTATTATAATAGAACTTTAGTAAAAAGTACTTGACGTAAGATATTTTTAAAGTGTTTAGTTACACTATTTAAAAGTAAGTTTAGTATTACATATTTATTTGTATCTGTTTGGCTATAATATGATGACAGTACTTTTATTATACAAATGACCAAAAAGGACAAAAGAATTATGCTTTAACTTCATCTTTAATTATGTTAAAAAGAATAATGCAAATCACAAAATCTTGAAATATATATATATAGGAATCTAAGTTATGATAAAAATTTTACAAAGAATTTAAGTTACGCATTAAATAGATAGAATCTCATTTTATAAGAAAAAAAAGATTCCTACAATATATGTTTCAAATAATTTAAACTTAACAATAATATATTCCTCTGGATATGTGTGAGATTTATTGCTTGTCGATTAAAAATAAACATATAAATGTAAAGAAAGAAATAATAATATGCATATTATCCATATTAAAAATTAATTACCATAGTGAAAAATTAAAATAAAAAATAAATATAAAAAATAAAATTAATTTTTGTAATTTGAAAAAATAATATGAATATAGATAAGTAAAAAAAACTTATTAAAGGAATTAAAACTTTAATGGATGACTTACACTGTATCTGAATATCTGAATATAATTTTATACACTTATGAGCTTACCTTTTAAAGGAGAGGAAGAGAGGTAATATTGTCTTAAAATTCATTAACTCGGGAAGCCCATGGAAAAGCGGCAAATTCCTGTTTTTCCCAAAATCTCAAACTTTAACATTTGTTTTAGCATGCAACACTTTTAAATGTTTAGTTAACCAGTTCATACATATTCATAAAGTGCTTTATTAAACATAAACGTCCGTTTAGGTTTCAAAAATGTGCAGCCAAACGAGGCCTTAAAAGATCACTTTGAAATTTGTTTATGCATAAAACAGTGATTAAAATTTCTTTTTTGATTGTGGAATACTTCTTTTATGTATCATTTCATGTACAAGAAAGACATTGGACAATCTGTTCTTTAGAATTTTTTACCTGTTTTAATATTCCACTATATCCAATTTCTAAAGCATTTGTTTCTACAATTTTAAAAGCTTGTGGATCAGCAATGTTTAATATTGTTAAATTTATTACTATTTCTTAATTTTCTTTATTATTTTTATTTTTGATTTTCATGGAGGAGGATTTTTTCTTAATCTCTTATACAAGAGTTCACAAATAATTTGAAGGTTAGGATAATGATCTGAAACATAATATAAATATCCAAGGAATCTTTGAAGTTGGGTTTTATCTTTGATTTTGTCAGGATACTTTTCTGCAAATTCTAGTGATCTTTTAATTGGTATTATTGTTCCTTTATTGATTTCATAAACTAAAAATCTGATTTGTAATTAACATAGTTTATAATTAGTTTTTGATAGTACTAATCCATTTTTTTCACATCTTTTAGAAAAAATATTAAGATGTCGTGGATGATTATTTAGGTTGTTAAATGTTATTAACATATCATCTATATGGATAATTAAAAAATTATAAGGATTGAATTATTTATTCATTATTCTTTGAAGTTTTGATGGTTCATTTTAGGAGTGTAAATAGGGTCGGGTTGACTCGGGTTGGGGTAAACTTAACCCAAAACCTATTTATAAAATCTCACCCCAACCCTAACCCTAATCCTATTTGTAAAACCTCAACCCAATCCTAAACCAACTCTATGAAAGTCGGGTCAATTTCAGGTTGATAATTGAGGTTAAAAAATATTAAATAATCCATGTTCATCTTAGAAAATGAGACAATTATATGAGTCAAATGTATCATAAGATAAAAGTAATATTGTAAGCTCTTTTCCATGAACAAGAAGTAACCTCAGATGTATAAGTTGGTGTACTACCATCTACTTCTTGTTCCATACTGAATATAAATACAAATTTCAATATTAATGTTTAGGAAACTAAAGCAAATATATTAAAGGTTTAATAATATTCACATATTCAGCAAATGTTCACAAATCACAATTCCACATATATTAAAGTTAAATAAATTTTAATAACAATCAAATAAAGCTAAATGAAACAGAGATTATACCTATTAATTAAAGGGACAATGTTGCAGTGGAGGCAATGCTGCACTGCTGTTGATGGGGGCAGGTGAGGCTGTGAGGGGCTTGCTTGCAGAGTCTCAGTTGCGGTGGTGGGTTTCACCGGAGAAGGAGAAGGGGGCAGGTGCGGTGAGGGTGGGTTTCGCCAGAGAAGAAGGGAGCAAGTGCGAGTGGATTTCGCTGGAGAAGGAAAATGGGGCAGCTGCTGGCAGATTCGCAACTGCAGCTGGGTCTGGGTGGGTGGGGTTTGTCGAAGAAGAAGGAGAATTTGGTTGCAGGACGACAACGACGACGAATGGCTTCGGCAGAACAGCGAGAGGGGAGGGGTGCAGGGGCGCAGGGCAAGCAGGTTCTCTCTAGTAGGGGCGCAGGCAAGGACGAGGGTGGGGTTTGTCGGAGAAGAAGGAGATTGTGGTTGCAGGACAGCGACGATGACGGATGGCTTCTGCAGAATGGCGAGAGAGGAGGGGGGCAGGGCGAGTAGCTTTTCTCTGGCAGGGGCGCAGCTGCGCAGGCAGGGTCCGTAGGGACGACTGACAAGAGTGGGGTTTGTCAAAGGAAACGACGACGGAAGGCTTCGGCAGAATGACGATAGGGTAGGGGACAAAATGACGAGTTGCCCGACCACTCAACCTCCACCAACACTATTTCCCAAATCAGGTTGGGTCAAACCCGATTTGTTATTTTTTTTCAACCTAGACAAAGCCATTTTTGGGTTGGGCCATTCGGGATTGGGTTGAAAACCCGAATTGATTTATACCCTTAATGCATTTTTAAGACCAAAAGACATTACATTCTATTCACATTGTCCAAATAGTAAATGCTATTTTATAAATATCTTCTTCCCTTATTTGAATATTCCAGAATCCTGATTTCATGTCAAATTTAGACAATATTTTGACTTTTTTTTATTTTTTAATAGATTTATTTTATTAAGGATAGGATACCTTATCCATTTTAATGCTTTGTTTAAAGGTTTGTCATTTGTTATTAGTTTAGAACTACCTCTTTCTATTTCAACATTCTTATATATATA
>JAYJMB010042023.1:2049-16925 GCA_036873735.1 Pouteria campechiana
AAAATCCGTCCCATAAACGTCACGTGCGTAAATTCGAAGTCCTCAGGTCCTCCGGTTTGTTTTCTTTTCTCCAGGGCTAAATCGATGCTCCGGCACAATCCAACCATGAGTAACTCACATACGCCTGGAAATCCTACACATGGCAAAAGATTAGATACAATAAACTGTTGTAAGTGTGGTAGTCGCTTTAGCTAGGCTACGGTCCAAATATTGAATTTATTACACTGAAATGCATCCAGTTTATCAACGGTTTTCGCTCAAGAAAATGAAATTATAGGTTAATCAGTTACATATTGTAAAAAAAAAAAAAAAAAATCGCAACCTGATGTCAGTCTCTGTTTTTCAGTAATTCAGTTTTTCTCAATGGGTTACGTGCATGCATGGGCACAAACTCCCGTTACTCCTCAGTGCATGAGTATCTTTCATCTTAGTCCAACGAACCACCAAGGATTTTTCCTCTTTTTATTTATCAGCCTCGGGATGTGTGTGGTCCACGCGCGCCAAAACGATTCGCGGGACAAGGGTTGACTCGTTGCACCAATCAAGACCGCGGAGTAGGCCCGGCCCTGAGAATATCAGGGTCGCTCATCAAGGTGGGCCTCACACTGTCAGAGGCCAGGATTCGGAACGTGTGGGCAAAGCGGGCAGCGTGCCAGCACAATACCGTTCCAGTATTTTACTCTTTCCTTGCTTTCTAAAATTCAAATATTATATGTGAATTTCTGGTTATTAAATCCCGTGCGGAGGAAGGAAGCGAGGGAGTGTCACACACCTCTTTTTCGCCTGCGCTCCGGCCCCCTCTCATTTGGAGAGTCCTGCGCCTCTAGAAATCTGTCGTCGACCGTTGCCCCATTTTGGAGACACAGAAGTAGCAGCAGCTCGGAGCGAAAGAGGCTTCCGAATCTCACTTCCTCAGGTAAAACTCCCGCCTCCAATCACCCAGATAACAATCACCCGTGCCGCACACGCCCCTCCTGTGCGAGTTACTTCTCTTCCGGTCTTCTCCCTTCCTCTCCTTAGATGCAGTTGGGGGCTGAGCTGATTTTTACAGGTTTTTTTTTTTTGGCTACTTAAACAACAGAAAAAACGAGAGAGAGAGAGAGAGGTCTGATTCATGTCATATTGTTGAGGAAATTCTAGTTTTTGTAATGGAAAGATGCATGTCAATTTCTGATCCATCACACTGGAGAAAGAAGGGGTTTCTACTGTCGGAATTCCCAGCGAATGCAAGATGCATCTCGGCCACCCTACGATCGAGTTGACGAGGGAATCCCGGCGTTTTCTCTCTAGAGAAAAAAGCCATTCAATAAGGGGAAATTCGATCCATCATGTCTTGCTTCAGAAGTATTTAATCCTTAAGTCACAGATCGGATCACATCATTTTTGGCAGAGCAGTCGGACGAACTAAAGCATTAAGGGTGATTTTAGTCTTTCTCGTCCGGGTGAATAGGGGTGTAGCTCTGGTTGGGTTAGGTCGGCTTGGAGCCAACCTAGGTTTTTGTACAAAACTTCAACCAACCTCAACCATATGCCTATTTATAAACTTTAACCCTAACCCTCGTAGTAACGGTTTGCTTTGAATTGGGTTAACAATTCAAGTTGCTTAGAATTTTTTTTTTCTTGAGATTAGTTTCAAATGAATAATTTGTATTACTTACTGCATAAGAATTATTAAAACCCAACAAGCTAAGCAAGCGACCCGAAATTGAGCAAAAGAGAAAGAATTGACTTCTCCTGCAAAAATGGATTTGAGTTCACTAACCTCGGATGCAGTAGTTGGTGTGTTTGCATCCGAACTGGTTTCTTCTTCCATGCTGAATAATAATAATTAAAAAAGAGAAGAAAGATAAACGCAATACACGAGAATCCTGCCAGCTGGGGTGTATTTGGAGGGCAAGGCAGGGAGCCTCTGTGTTTCAGAGAAGTTATTTTTTGTGACCCAACTGTAGTACCTAATCATAACTTCTGAAATAAGATTGTTATGAACAAAAACGTGCAAATAATTTGTTAATAAAAAAATGTGCAATCTAATATGAAAAAATTTACAAATTGTTTTCTTATAATTTTGTATTCAAATCATACTTCGAAATTTGATTTTGTTACATGATAACTATATTACATATCATTTAGTGAATTAATGGCTATCACAGTGAACGGAATGAATTGATGAAAACATGCATGCAAAGGCACAAAAGCTACTAGGTATATTAGTTTTCCATAATAAAGTAGTGAAAAAACCGAATGCAAGCGGCTACCCTAATTGTGTTAAACACCCATAAAAAATGAGACTTTCAAAGAAAGTGTAGGAGAAAGGTGCTGTCACACTGCTGCTTGAAAATGGAAGATGGCAGCCGCCATATGAAGAAGTTGCTAGGAGATCCTACCATGGGAAAATAAGAGAATGATTTTCTAGGGCAAATGTGAAGGAGAAGAGTCTAAGATGGGAAGGGGAAGTCACTGCATGAAAAAGCATAGGGTTAGGGCATTGATGACCGCTGTGTAGGGCGGGTGTACGGTGCTAGGGCAGTGAAGAAACAGGTTGGGACCATGGCATTTGTCATTCAGGCAAAGGATAGAGATGAATGTTGTGTGGGCAGGTAGCTGCAGTGTTAGTTTAGAGAGAAAATGAAGTTGCCTTCACCCAAAACTTGAAACCAACCTGCAAAATCAAGTCAAGGTTCAACCTGATTTTTTAGAAAATCAGGTTCGGGTTGGTCAAGTTGCCTACACCCAAAACTTGAAACCGACCTGCAAATCAAGTCAACGTTCAACCTGATTTTTTATTTTGCCGAATTCTAACCCAATCAAAATTGGGGTGGGGTGGCCAGGTTTGGTTGAACCTGGCCTAAGTTGAACCCCTATTTTTCATCATCTTGTTTCCATATAATCAGTCAAGATAGGTAGTAAAGTCACTGCAAATACTAAATTTATCTGCCATGTGGTTCCATTATGGTGTTGGAACTCAATTAATAGAAAGTGGAAGCTCCTCCATATGAAAGTTTGATAAGCTTCATAACAGTCAAAACGAAAGATCATGGCATGAGACTGTTGGACCTAAATGTAGGGCATGTGGGGATGAGACACAGAACATGATAAGGACTTGGAAAAGGAAAATCCTTTTCATCGATTTACTAGTTGGACTCAGTAGAGACCCATGACCTAAATTAGAACTGTAAATTGGCAACATCCAAGCTCCCAAACAATTGGCCCATTCTGTTTGTACAGTGTAAATATAATATACCAGCTAAAGATGGTGGTTTAATGGCATGTACTATCTGGAAATTATATCAGTGTAGCGAAGTATTAAGCGTATTAATACAAGGACAGGATTTTTATTTGGTTGACAAACATCTTTGTTTTTTTATTGAATGATAAACATCAATGGCATTTATATCCAGCAAGTTCTGGACCCAGCATGGTAGCATGGAAGATGCATGCATCACACACAACTTTTTCCTCTGAACTGATGCAGTCAGATAGGCTGTGGATCTCATGCAACTTTCTTCAACAAAGAAATAGACTCCATCCATGTGTTGGCTCCAGTATAAGCTTTAGCTCATGATGAATGCTACATAGGACCCATATAGTACCTTGGAGGTCAAATCAAAACTTAAGAAGTAAGGCTCACAAGTTCTTGTTGCTTTTCCTTCTTGAGGTCCACCACCATGGCAACAACACCATCCCAGAACAATCCTGCAGCTCCGGCTCAGCTTACCATTTTCTATTCTGGGGCTGTCAAGGTTTATGATGCAGTCCCACCAGAGAAGGTTGGTTTGTAGTTCCTTCTTCCACTGGAATAACTCCCAAAAAAACCATTGCTAAGGGATCATGGACTGATTTCTTTGTTCTGCTTCTTGAAATAGGCCCAGGCAATTATGCTTATTGCAGCTGCCGCCGCAGCTGCTGCTAATAATAACAACTTGAAGAACACCGTGGTCAATTCTGCTGCACCACCAGTTCTGACAAGATCACCATCCCTTCAGAGCACTTCAGCAGCATCATCTCCACAGCATCACGTTCTTCCAGATCAGAACAATCCACTAAGCAAGCTACAAGCTGGTAAAAAGTTTTTTTAGACTCAGGTTTTCCACCAAATGCAGAAACGTTTGTTGTTAATCACCACTCAGGGATATTGAGTGCCATTTTTCAATGTTTATGTTGCAGAACTTCCCATTGCAAGGAGGCAATCTCTCCAGCGTTTCCTGGAAAAGCGTAGGGATAGGTAATCCACTATTCCCTTGACCCCTTCTGGTCATGGGTACAAATATTTATTAAATTGAGAGGAAAATGACTGAAGCAAATCCTGTCTGATCCAGGGTTTGAATGTGCACTGGGTGGTGTGATATTTCCCAATTGACAAGAAAAATGCCTCTCAGTTTGAATGATCACTATCCTGGGTATCATTTGGATGTTGTCCATGCAATTACACGTTCAGAAGAGATCTCTTTTTATTAGGGACCCTTTACATATGCACTCTTATCCATGACATTGGACTATCCCTCCAAACATCCTTTAGCTTCCCTTGTTGAGCAGAACTCAAGAATGATCATCCTTGGCGAATAATAGCTCAATGATAACTTCACCATGTACGGTGGGAAGTAAATGCAAAGCTTCCACATTAGTTGCAAGAGATCATTTCTCTTTTGTAAGTTTTGATGACTTTTCATTTCCTATATTGTGGGCACAATTTTGTAATGTGACTTTTGGTAAATGATAAAGGAAACCCCTTTCCATTTTGCAAAAGTGGATATGCCTATCGTGGGATCAGACTTTGACCTTGATGTGTACATGACAAACCATATCACTCTTTTAAAGAAAACAGTATTGTGATTCCATTCCGAAATATCCTGTACCATGAGTTTTCTCAAATCCACTGTTTAGGCCTTTATGGACTTGCTTCTCTTGCAGGCTAGTGAGCAAAGCCCCATATGCCCCAGAGAAGGCAGCTGATGAGAAAGGAAGCAGCCAGGGAATGGAGCCTGCATCTCATACTAGCGGATTCTCTGAGACTCGGTCTCAGGAGGAAGTTCCAGCCACTGTCCATGCAAACCTTGCATGATCAAGTACCTATTAGGCTATTACAAACATTGACTAAGCTAAAATTTCTCCTAATATCAAGAACTAAGACAATTTGCCATTGCTTAGCTTCTGAATTGTGTAAGACTCTCGAATTTGGTACTCTATTAATTTGGGAGGAAGATCAGACTTCCATCTAAAGTATATTCTGCATGTGCTTTCAGTTCTTCCACATTTTCGGCATCTGTCATGCTTTTAACACAGGTTTTCATTTTTTCCTTTCGGATTTCTTCATTTAAGACGCTTGCAACCTTAGCCTCTTATTGTTTTGAATTTCATGTAACTAGCAGTTAGCAGTTGCCACAAACAGGCTACACAACTTACTATTTGGCCTGTCCATTCTTGAAGAGTTCATGGCCTATCTGTAAAAGAATATCTGTGGTTTTAGTTATCTTTGAATGCCATTATGCATTTCTAGTATAATAAGGTAAGTTATGATGAAAAAAGTAGAGATTTGTGTTATGATGAAAAAAGTAGAGATTTGTTAAGAGAGAGAGAGAGACATCGCATCAGGAGGAGAGTTTCAGAGACCCGTTTCAGAGACCCTTATCCGTATATCTAAAGCTAGTGTTTAGATCTCAGTTCGATCGCTAAACAATAGGAAGCCTGCTAAACCCCTGCAAATCCATAATGCAATACCAGCGGTCCGAATCAGATCATTTGGTCATTCCCAAGAAGGGCTTAGATGAGAAGGCAACAATAATCCATCAAATGTCGGATTATCAGAGCAATTTTTTTTTAAACTTTTTTTTCCCTAACAGATAGTTAAAGCTTTCCTAGTAAAGTATCAGTTCTAGTTCTTGCTTGTTAACAAGCCTGATTTGTCTCTGCCTTCTACCAGCTTCTCATCTAAGCCTTCTTCATTTCCCTCTCCTGTGACTGAAATGCCACCATTACTTCGCACATGGAGCGCATAATGGATGAAAAGCTTCATAAATTTTGGTTTCAAAAGTTCTTATCAGGTCATCCACGCAATGCTAGTCATCCAACTCCTATAGAATCTGGTCGAAAAGTACCACATTTATTAATGCTCAGCAGCATATGAAGCAGTCAAATCTAAAGTAGTCAAAGCTCCTAATCAACCATTCCTTTTTCTTCTACCCCCCAAGTCTCCCGTATTAATGAGGTGAGCCATGCCATGCGAAACCCAAGCTGTTCTTCACACTGCCTGCCAACCACTTGTCTGAACTCTGAATAGCGGTTGCCTAAGATCAAACACAAATGAACAAATTCTTGAAAAACCTGATTAGTTTATGTAGTGGTACCCTTTGATCAAAGTCTGCCAATATAATAAAAAAGCAATCTGTGAATTTGTGATTGTAGATATGTGTGGGCATGCCATAGCTCAGGAACCGCATTCTGTGATCAAGTAATTTCCAATGGTCCAAGGTTGCTAATTATAGTCAAGGCTAAATAATGTATAATGTATAGGTGTAATGAACAGTGAAAAGTAAGTTCCATTATATTATTGCACACAAGCAAGTGGAGCACTCTTTGCTCCACACGATACAGTCAGATTACAACACATCCAAGTAAAACAGCATAAGAAGTATGGAAAATAACCGATCATCTACCATGATCTTGGCTGGCACAGCATGGAAGCCTAAAACAAGACACTGTTCCAAAACGAGAAAGCATATGGCCTCTACCTCAGAGCTTTAGTGCTTACTGCGGAAAAATCCATGGAGGTAGCCTCCTGCCATTATCAAAGATACAAGAGAAACCAGACCTGCTGGAAAGAATTTCCCTGTTTTCTTGAAACGAGAACCCATCATGCCCAAAAGCGCAGTTGATAAGCCTGAAAAGTGACCAAGCATAGAGAAATTGGAAGTTATGAAATATTTACTCATCACGCTGACAACACAAAAATAAATTTCAAGGCTGAAACCATGAGTGGAGAAATCTCTCACCTAGCCCGAGAGCTGCTGCAAAAGTTGGCCTTACAGGAAGCTCAGTATACACATAGAAGAGAAATGCAGATGACACGCTTCCAGCAACCAGTGACTTCTGGCTACCGCTTTTTACATAACCCATCACTCCACCAACTGTGACAATATCAACAGACCATGCATGGTTTGTACAAGAAAATGACCCCACTTAGGTGGAAAACAGATTGAAGATGATGATGATTGCTTGCATTTTCCTTAGGGAATAGCATCTCTTACTTTGACACAAATGCATTTTCTTTCAATATGGCATTAAAGCAGAAACACACAGGTCCAAGTAGAAAAAAGGGTGCTTCATCGGCATCAAGAGCCAATTATCATTTGAGTTTCTTCATCCACTTGATTAAATCTAGCACTATAAGTTGGGTATGTTTATGGATTTTTATCTCAGTAAACCAGCTTGCATTGACACTTACATTTATTAAGATACTCCAAGACCTACTCAATTGGCATCCATAATAACACTACAATGCATGTAATCTTTTCTAGAAAGCATTGCAAGTTCGGAACGTGAGTATACATTTCTGATCAGCCCATCAATCAGAAACTAGTACAGCAACAAGGGATTGCATATCCCTCAAGATATATGTACCAATTATTTTTCCATATTCCTCCTTTCTCTTCAATCTTTCGCTGATGCCACTAACATCCCAATAACATTACTTTCGCTTCCATATCATGTGGATGTGAGTTTAATCACTGAGCCCAGAAACACGTAATAACAATGGCAACACTTGTTTTCATGAGCAAATCACTAATCAGTGTCCGTGTTCAGCTAACCCTACATGAAACATCCATTTTTATTTGTTTCTATATTCAACCATCTTTGGGAGAAGGAGATGTCAAAGTTTCTCTCTCCTTTAAAGCCATGGGAAGAGCCCCAAGACAACAACTGTAAGCTGAATCGTTATCTAGAAGCAATCTAGCCAAACACAGAAGCGCAAGAATTTCAGGAATTTCCTCCTCCCTCATTATTTGGGTTTCTGCAAGAAGGCACACTAACACTGCCAAATGAGAATTCCTTGATGAGCTAGAAAGAAGACCACCAGAAATTTGTCGTTGGATTACAAATCTTAACGTTTCTAACACTTAGAATCAGGCCAATTCACTCCTTGAAGCATAAGAAACACAACGATCACAAGACTATTGGAATTACGTTTCCGCCAATTTTCTCCTCTTTCCAGTAATTGACAGATCGAAAAGAAAAAGACGGAAAAAGGGAAGATGATGATATACCTCCGACCAAAGCTGCATAGCCCAGTGTGAGTTTCTGAGACAGAGACATCGGCGGAGAGAACATTTTCCTCCTGCTGCCGCTGGCTTGCTGAAGGAAAGAAGCTATACAGCATTTTTTTTCCGCCCGCCCTGCCTTTTTACAAGAAGAAAGTCAACCCGCAGCCAATGACCACTTCATCTCTCACGCGTGCATGAAATTCAAGCCGTTGGATGATGCAATCCAAGGATTAAGGATTATATCACAAATTTCAAACTTATGAAAGTGAATACGAAAAAATAAATTAAATAATATTTGGGAGGCAATATGCAAATCGCCCAAATTACAAACGGCGAAGCCTTCTGTTACTGTCATTGAGCCCAATAGATTTTCTCCAGCGGGCTTTCTCATTAAGTTTTGAGCCCACACGAACTTGGGCCTTAAATATCCCATTTTAATCTCTTTGTTGAGAAAAAGCTGAAATTTGGTCTTCTTCCTACAGCAAAAAATAAGCTTCTATGGTAAAAAAATAATAATAACAATAAAGAAAGAAACTTTCACTATTGTGATAGCCCCATGAATACCATTTTTTTAATCTAAGTTAAGCTTAGTTGAGCTAAGCCATGATATACAACTCAACTATATCAAAATTGGCTAATGATTGAACCCGTCAAGTGTTAAGTTCATAGTCCAACTAATTTAACTTAGGGGTGCAAATCAATTTGGGATTATCTCAATCCTAATCCTATTTATAAAAACTTGTACAAAACTCTCTTTCTCTCTCTCTCTCTCTATATATATATGACGGTTCAAGTCAGCCTCGTCCCAACCTTTCATATATTGTAGTTTGGTTTGGCCTCGCCCAACCCCCGCCTTACAAAATTATGTATTTTCCTTGTTCAAATAAAAAGAAATAAACAAAGGAAAAAGAAATTTCATAATTCAATTAAAAAGAACAATAGAAATAGAGATGACCCTTCACAAATCTAACTTCAATGCAAGCAATGAAAACCTAAAAATATTGCTTAAAACTTGTAGAAAAGATTTATTTAAAGGCATGTCAAGTAGCGAATCTTGATCAAAACTATTATCTATTAAATTCCCATCTAGTAGGAACGCAAATGGCTTCTTGGACCGAATGGAGAACTATCATTGTCTATATTCACATTACTTACTTTTGCATCTACCTTACTTGATTTAGTTGAAACGATTTTGTAGCAAAAAGATTTATACTGCTGCTTTTTATGGATTCTTTTGGGGCTTCTCAATGCTTTATTTGCTTCTAGATGCCATCAAATAATAGAAGTCAATATCTAAAAAGTAGCTGATGAAGATGGGTGCAATGGTGCAGCTTCTTCTATCAACAACAGGGATAGGGTGTTTGGGATTTTAGGGGAGACATTGTTTTTTTTTTAATGTTTATTAGTAGAGCAGGTTGGGTTGGATTTTTACCTACTGGGTTTTTACCTATTGACCTATCCTACCCTCTCAACCAAGAGGATTGTCCCAAACCTAGTACCAAGTAAAGTGAGATCACATGCGGTTCCAGTTGACTTGCCCCAATTTACATCTTGAAAAACTTTTAAAAAATAATATAATATAATTTAAAAAATCTAAATCATAAATATAGATCTTTTATTATAATATTATATTATTTTAATTCAATTTTTATTCAATTAATAATATTAAAATTTTAAAAATCTAATATTGAACTAAATTAGGCTAGGTCTAGCCAACTTCTGATAACAATGATACAACTACGATACTTGGGCATTTGACTCTTTGCAAGTAGGTAATTTCTTGTTTAAATTACCCATACCGTCTATTTCATGACTTAATCATTGATAGCTGCACAAGAAAACTTTAAAATCTCATTGCCAACTTTCTTAAAAACCTGAACACTCAAACATGGGTTTATCAAGTGTGGAACCCATCAGATCTATGGACTGAATTGCCTATACCTGGGGCCCAACCTTCTCATATGGAAGTGCTGAGACGTCAGCCTCCTCTACGCGATTAAACGGCCTAAAGTAAAGGTTGATTTCGGCAATTGCAAAAGATTATATTTAAAATTTTCAAACGTCTGAATGATAATGGACGTCATTTACATGGTATGATTGACCTGCAGTTGTGATCAGAGCATTTTCATAGGATGATTTCTTTTGGTGAAAAAAAAGTCGGTCAATTTGTTGGAATTTCAAGGTTAGACGGGTAATGTTTTACGCGTGTTTGACGATTTGTTCCTGAAAAATTTCATATCATGCTTGTCCTAATCAAGCCCTGATGTAACCTTCGCCCAAGCTTAGTTTGGAGTCGTACCAGGAAAAGATGAGCTAAATTTCACTTATTCACAGCAGTGACCGCACTACATTGGATCATCACACCCAAAGTGGATTAAAGTGTGCTTTTTTTACTTCTCAGTCTGGCCTTTGTTTTTCTTTGAGAAAATTTCGGTTTTGGGAGACATACGGTGCTGTAGGTCCATCAAGACATATCTTTCATTTAGACGAATCTTCTACGAAGTGTCCTTCGCATTTAGACGTTCGATTTAGAGCCCATGATCACTTCTGAAGTTAGCACTCGAAGGCATTTGGAATCTTGCGTTGAATGGAAATCGACTCTTATGTGACCAAACAAAGCCAGAAATTTCGTGGCAGGCGCAACAGATTCTAGATTGGACATATTTTAATTCTAGCCTTTGGATGCCCAAAACAGCAGCTTGCCTATGTCACCCTTCTAAATTTCTAACCGTGATGCAGCCAACTACTGTTCCAACGCTCATTCTAGTAACACATCAACAACAGCCGTCTTCGTAACTTCAAATCTCGACCGTTAATCATGTGGCACCCGAGCTCGTGTCAACAGCCTTTAGGATTAGACATCGCGAACCCCAAGTAACCGACCAGCGTCTGGTTACAGCCACGCGTTTCACGCTCGGAGTCTTTTTGGAATGGGCTCATAGTCATAGATGGCAAACACAAGCACAAATGGGACGGCGTACCAACCGCGACGTGGCGTTCAGATGGCTAAGGCGGTGATGGACGGCTTGGCATTACATCGCGGGGGGGCGAATTATTTATTAAAAGTTAAAAGATTGTTTTAAAGGATGGGTAGGGATGCCTCTGAGATGGAGTCAATCCAATCCAAACGAACCGAGCCCACTTTCATGGGATCAGGGTCGGGAGAGGAAAAGATTAAGTTGGATTTTTAAATCACTTATCATTCTACTTAGCGTCATTAAGACCTAACCTCCATACTAAGTACCATTTTCTTTCATCTATGGATACCCTTAGATTCTACCACTATTATATCCTAAGATATATTTTTATTGAATTTAAGTATGATCAAGTAAAACTTACAATTCTAAGTTTTTTTTTTTTCCTTCAAGTTTTGTTGAATTGATTTCTAAAAATACTATTGCATTTTATTGTCATATGTCCAGCCAACTTGAATTTAAAGTAATTTTCAACCCAAATAACTTAAAATTTTTATATATTTATATATTTTATATAAAACATAATAACATATTTTATATATTTCTTGTAAAAAATTTGAAATACAAAAAGGCCCCATCATATTATATAATTTAATTTATAAATATATTTTATCATTAGACAATATAAAATAAAATTTTAATGGTATAGAAATGAATCATATACTACAATTGTGGCCAACTGCATATATTACATGGATACTTTTATATTTAATTGATAAATGATATTTAAAATTTTGATGGATTAGTTAATTTTAAATCATTGAAAAGTTTAAATATCATTTATCTATTAGATACATCTTCATTTATTATATATATATATAGATATAGATATAGATATGATATGTAGTAGATCACATTGGATAAAAATAGAAAACATAAAAACTAATTACAACCTATTTTAATGTCATTAAAAATATCATTTTGCATTTATTTAATTCTAAATATATATTTATGGAATAGATTGTATATAATTTGGTGCAACTCACTAATCTTAAAATGATTGCAACCACGAATATATAAAATACTAAGGTGGCATAAAATAAATAAATTAATTAGATAGCTTCTTTTATAATTTAATTTATGTTTGATATTTTAAAAAACTCTGTAATGTTATATAAATAATCTAACTTATTAGATAAATATTTCATATTTATAAAATATAAAATTACTTTTTAATCACATAAAAATGGATTAATTGTTAATTTTGATGATGGATCTTTAATTCTTATTGTTATTATTTTACACACCCTATCTAGATTTTATATTAATAATTTTTAATATTTAAAAATATACTACATTCAACATAGTTTGAATGGATTAAATTACTTTTAAAGTATGATATAATTTGTCTACAATCTTGTGCATGTTCTAATTGAAGAAAAAAATAAAAGATTTTTAACCCATAGATAAACTCATGAATATCTCATCTCACGATATTTTACCTTTTGTTTCCATATCTTCCGTAAAAACTTATCGGCTATGACTTGGCCTGGGTTAACTGGTAGCACAAGAATTTCTGGTGCGCTTAGCATCGGAGGATCTGCATCATACCAAAATTGGACTTCTTTGGTGAGTTTCAGGTTGAATGCAGCCAAGTTGCACCCCTAAAAATGGTAAAACAAAATAACACTATATTGTTTAAAAACTAAGTGTATCAATTTGTTTAAATGAGTTTTATAAAGAATATACAGGATAAATGATTAAAAAGATAAAAAATAGTAAGTAAAAAGTAAAATTATCACTTAAAGCAGTGGATGCAATGTGTAATCGAATATTTTGTTTGGAACTTTGGATTAGGGAAGTAGGGTTGCAGTCAAATAGAGGGTGTAATATGATATAGTGCTTTAAGACTATACACCACTAAATCAATCCAAATGCACCTAAAGCATGTGTATGTTTTCTAACACTATATATTTACACTTTTCTAAATACACCCTACCCTAATTGGATGATTTAAGCGACTTTGTATTTTAAACACAAATTTATACTTTTCAAATGATGCGAGCTGCATGGGACTTCAAATAAAATAAAAATCAAATATTTATTAAAAATATATAAAATTGTATGTTGGGTGGATTGTATTATTTACTTTTTTTATCTACACAATACATTTTTAACAAGTTATACTGTACATGTACATGCGTTCATGTGATAATTTTCTCGAGACTTATAAAAAATTAAGTGGTGTTTATAGATACATCTAAAGTGGTGTTTATAGATACATCTATACTTTTCACTCATAATTGTAATTTTACTTATATTTTTAAAATATTCATAAAAATACTAATTAATGTTTTATCAAGACATTTTAAAAAATGCCAAACTGCAAGCTTTAATCACAAAAACTTGAAATGCACTTATATTATCTATGTTTTTCAAAAACCATGTAGAATGTTTATTAATTTGAAAGCCGAAGGTCTTAATATTTTTAAAATATCTTAATAGAAAAAAAATAGGTAGGTTTATCTACACATGCCCTTAAAAATAAGCTAAGAAGGTTTTGCATTTGTTAACGAAGAAAGAAGTGAGAATTTATCTTTCTAATTTTACCCTACCAATTTAATTAATGTGATATTTAACTATCTTAATAATGTTATATTTTTCATTATTATTAATGTTTTCCATTATCAATTCACATGTTTATCCAAATTATTTATTTATTTTAGGGCTTTTTATATTCATTTTTTCTCATTTTAGAATTGTGTAATTTTTACTATACAACTATTGATTTTACAAAAATACCTTTACTTATAAATTTTATTTAAAAAAATATCCTTACCATTAACCTTAACTAGAATTTGTGGTCTAGCTAGATGCTACGAAAAGGCATTTAATAACATAATTAGATCACAATCTATCTAAGACTTGATGACTAATGAGTTAATATTGATAAGTAGAAATTCTAACTTTAGTAAAAAAATTAAAGATAATTAACAAAAAAATTATAAATAAATAAAATTTTGCAAAGAGATAAAAATTATAAAATTGCAAAAAAGAAGAAGAAGATAAACTCAAAAAGTTATTTAATTTATCTTTGTTTAATTTATTTCACTTGTTTTGTCAATTGGTTGATATTAATTTTTTTTACTCATTTTTTAGAACTTACTGTTTTCTGTTCATGATTTAGAAAGGAACTCAAGGCATATGAAAGAGTTGACATAATTAAAAATGAATGAACCTCTAATTTGCAGCGTTGAAGTTTCCAGACACACAATTGAGGCGCCGCTTGCAACATCGGTAACATGGTCGTACTCTTTTCGTGTCGCGTTTAGCCCTGGCTCTGGTCCAATACGTCTTGTCAGCTGTACATTTTACTGCAATTAAACGCGTACGGCAAAAGCTGGAATGGCCAGCCCCATCACGTTCATGCCAGTCAAAATACCCATTTCATTTCTGCGACCAACGCGTCCTTCTTCAGCAGCACCAGAGTGCACATGTAAAAGTTTGAAACAGAGCAGGCCCTCCAGCCAGCTTGTCCGAGAAATGACATGAATAGGAGGAATGGAGTGACATGAATGTTTCTTTCTTTTTCTTTTTCTTTTTTTTTAAACTCCCACGTGGGTCTGTTATTTTTCATGTACTTGGAGTGTAGATGCGTACAAAGGAGATAAGGATAGAGGGCTCTATTATTATTATTATTATTATT
>JAYJMB010042023.1:19762-29909 GCA_036873735.1 Pouteria campechiana
ATAGGCTATTTTAAACTAGTCATGCTTTTTAAAATCATGTTATTTTATTATTTTTATTTTTTTATAAAGAAAATTAGTTCGATCGGCTGAACTAGCAGGTCGAACGGGTTGACCATTCCGGTTGCCTAAGGATGAGGGTAGAAAACTGAACCTTTGCACCGGACCACATCTAAGTCCGATTAACCGGTATTGAATTCAGACAATAGCCTGGCATTCATTTGCAACTTGAATTTTAAATGATTGGAAATTTGGAATGAGATTGATGGTCACTTGAATTTTAAATGATTGGAAATTTGGAAGGAGATTGATGGTCGGAGTGGAATGACTGAGAGAGCGGATTTTAATCTCGTCAGATCGTACAATATTCATATTTCGTGAGAGTACGGAGCGTTTGAAGTTCAAATTAATTGAGCAATGGCGCGGTCGGGATTGGACGCGGATCGTTGTTAATCCAGCGTACCGAGTCGGCGGCGGCTTTGGTACGACTTGTACTCGGGATTTATAGAAAATCCCAATAATAATTTAATTATTTAATAACATTAAAATGGGCTACACTAAATAAAAAAATATAGAAATTGCTTATTTATTGAAAAGCCTAACATGGCCTACTTCTTTTAGTGTTAAAAATTATTCCTCTATAGTTGATATATATATATATATTCAATGATTTAAATAATTTATATAACATGATATAGAACACATATGGAGGCAAAAAGAATAGTGGAAGACAATATGCTACTTTTAATGAAAAAATGGAGAAGGTTTTTTTGTTTCCTTTTATTTATTTTTTAAAAAGTTTGCTTAGTAATGTGGATCCTACTTTTATCACCATGATTTTTTTTTTTTTTTACATTTTCATAACCAACTTATTTTTTTATATTTAGGCTTTATTTGATTGAGCATTAGTAATGCAAGTGCATTAGTAATGCAGTCTTCTCAAAATACATTTTAAGACTTATGCGATATTTTAATTACCATAATAATTTTATTTTTTTTATTACTTATATTTTTAATTATTTTATAATTCTTTTTCACTAAAATTCTCATATCACTGCTTTCCTGGTACACTTGCAATGCTAATGCACTTCACCCTGTATTACCGTTTACTTATGGGTTATGGGTTATGATCCAGTGAAGTTGACTTAAATCGATCTGCTAAATCTCAGTAAAATTACTTCAGTTTGGACTACTATAATATTTTTAGCAGGATTGTAGTCAATTATTATATATAGCATTATTTATTAAACTATAATAATCTAAAATTTGTGCATGACTTATGTACGCCACAAATTAACATGCCTTGAGAGCAATCAAGAATTTGTTGAAAAATCTCTCCTCACTTGTATAACCCACAAATATATGATCAAGCCTACGTACCTTTTATAGTATTTCTTTCACATGGATGAATAATTACATTAAATATTATGATATTTTAACATTTTAAGCAGGTAAATTTTACTTTTTACATATAATTTTATATATTTCAAATGAGATAACCTAAATGGACCTCTAATTCAAATCATTTTATGTATTATACGTGATTAAATAATGGTAAATGCAATGGTTGGTTTGTATCCTATTAAAAACATTACAGCGAATACAGACGGAACTCACCTCACTCAAGTTCTGTCCAGCTTGGCCCAAATGATCAGAGACGAACCCGACGTAAGCGGTTGCAAACCCACTTCGGATCTTTGTTGTTCTTGTTTTTTTGGTTTTTTAAATAATTTCCGAGGTCTGATGTTGGAAATGGGCGGCTACGATATAATAAAAACACGGCGGTGGGCCCACCACAGCAGCGCGTCGCACCCTCGTAATAGGTGCGGATGCCGCAGCCGTTATGGATCGCCACGTCATCGATCGCGATCCGGACGACACGCATCGCGCACTCTCCTCCCGCCGCGTGTACAGCGCATTACGTGTGTCCATCTCCTACGGACGATGACCGAACGATCGACGGATCTTCCCTCGCTTTCTTTCTTTCACTCGTTCTATATTTCGCGGGTGTGTGGGGCCGCCTTTGTCTCTCGCAAGGAACCGATGGTTGTACGCCACCAAAATATCCTCTCCCTCTCTCTCTCTCTCTCTCTCTCTCTCTCTCCATGCTATATAAAAATAGGGAGGGGTGAGAAGAGATGTTCGTAAAAGCGAGGCGGTGGGAAAGCTCGCCTTCTGTTTTCTATATAAACATGGGTGAGAGGGGTTGCATGTGGGAGCTGGATGCTGCTATGGCTCACAACTCAACCGTCAAGGAGTGCTGCATCTGCGGGGATGTTGGCTTCCATGACGCGCTTCTCCACTGCCCTTCTTGTGGATTCCGCTTCCAGCACACGTACGTATCATCCTTTCTTCATCCTCTCTTCTCTGACGGAAACCAGCGGCTTCTGTATGTCCGAGAGTCTCTTAATTGCAGAAGAAGCTAGATAATACCTCTCCATTTCCTTCTTTTTAGCAAGTCTATTATGACGGTTTGAGGCTCTCTTTTTTACCTTAAAATTAGTTTTAATAGAACCAACGCAGGAGACTCTCTCCTGCTTAAAAGGATTTGTTGGTTACTTGGAGTAAACCCTCATTTTCAATCTGGTTTCTATGTAGAAGTTGTCACCCGTCGGATTCTAAATAGGAGACACATCCTTTTCTACCTCCCCCTCCCCCTATCACCCGCACGCATAACCCCTTGCGAGTTTTAATCCACAACGGAGATTGTGAAGGAGCTCACATATCTGGGCATTCCCACCTTCTCAATCTCAAGCTTGGTTTTGAAGAAAACGCACAATGGAATTCTCGCATTCTCTCAGCATCAGTAGAATGCGTGTAGGATTCTCTCGCAGTAGAACCCACAGATAAAGGAGAAGATTGAGTTAGAGCGAACTACGGTCTATCTCACGCATTGTTCTCTTCTATCAGGACCCAGATATTGTAGAAGGTTGATAGGATTCCATTCTTTCCCAATCTTGATTGTACCCACGAAGGATTCTCCATCTTAATAGAACCCAGATCGAAAGAAAAAGAATGAATAAAATCCAGCTGGGATTCCATTCTCTACATCTCATTAAAACCCACACATGTCATTCTGCTTCTTGTCTCAAACTGATGGATTTCCAGTTCGAATCCACAAAGGATTCTCACTGTCTCTCGATCTCAGAGCGAGTTCTTCAATGTTTCCTACGAAAGAATATTACTCACCCTTCTTTTAATGGGGACTAAAACGTGGCGTGGCGAATGAGCAGGTACTGCAGCAGTTCGTACCCGAAGATAGACATGGGAACATGGCGATGCGAGTGGTGCATCCACGAAGAATCCAAGAAGCGCAGCAATAACTCTTTCGACTTCCAACTCGAGACCGACGGAGGAGGAGTGGGAGGAGAAGGTGAAGAAGAAGGTCAGCTTCAGCCACCCAGCAACGGAAACGAGGAGAAGAGACAACGGCGAAGGAGAGACGATGACAAGCAACAGCGCCCAAAAACCAAGAGACAGAAGTCCTTGGATCGATGGCGCAGGCCCAACTGCAATTCCTCGTCTTCCCCCCGAGTTATTGGCCGGCGCTACAAACTCCTCGCCGATGTTTTGTGTTGAAAACCCTTTTTCTGCCGTTCCTTTTTCGTTTGCCTTTTTTCTTCCTGTGCAAATTAGTCGATAAATAAATAAAATAAAAAACAGACAAGAGAAAAATGTAAGATATTTTTATGAAGTTTGATTATAGAAAAAGATTTCCCGTATCTTCCGTTCTGTTCCAGAGCAATTCATCGTCCGAGTCGCGTGTGGAAATGCGCCTAAGCATTTCCCAATTAGCACGGCAGAAGTCTTTCTTGTCAAGTTCTACCACAGACTACCGATGAGGGAATACTTTGGAGGTGGACCAAGTACGAGGTCCAAGCGGCCCGATGCCTGCATTCCGTGCCATCTTGCACTACCCCATGTGATGTCGAAGGCCAATAAACCGTTTTTAATTATTGGTTATTGATTTTCTTCCACCGAAATATGTGCCGATTACCGATGGCCGCATTCGTTAATGTTGTCTGGTTTCTACATTTTCGTGGCTCCGTTTTCTTCGGAAATAGTAACATCGGCGACGCTCTGAGGCTCATTTCGGTGATGTTTTGTCCCATTAATGGTTATTAACGCATTGCATGAAGCTCGTAGTAAAGATAACGATTAAAATATAAATAATGATAAAAAATAAAGTTTTATTATAGAAAATAAATTTGCCAGGAAAATGAATATGCTTTTTATGGGGTTGCTAAACTATATCATGTCTCTTAATTTTAAAAAAAAATTAGATTTATAATTATCCAAACACTTCCAAGGCCAGCTCGTTGCTGATGCCTATCCTATTTACAAACAATACAATCGGTAAAGTGGTCTTATGGGCATTTATTTATGTTTCTTATTTTATTTTTTACAATTTGGTTATTGTAATTCTTCACTTGATGAGGAAAGGATTACATTGGAAGAGTATCTAGACTACTTAAAGCAACAGATTGGGTAATTCCATTAGAAAATTTTCATTTTGTAAAGGTGGATTTAATATATAACTTCTGTAAGTATTCTACTTTTCTTTTAATTATTTAATTGCTAACCATTATTTTCTTTTTTCCTTTTTCAATCTTTCTTTTCCATCAAACCAATGAGCCAGCCAAGTGGCAATCTTCGTGCCAGCGTGGAATCTAGAGCTCTTGTTGTCAGCATATGAAGTGCATGTGTTGTGATGAGCCCAGACATATTCGACTGATTCTAGAAAATAAGATTATGACTCCATACGTAGCTTATCAATGACACACGGCCGCATGTTTGCCTAGCTATATAAATCTAAATCTTCATGTCACATATGCCAAAATCGATAGCAGCAGTGAGCATAAAATTACAAGTAAAATCTGTAGCTAGATATCCGATGAGCGCTACTTAAATAAGAGGAAAAGTCCCTGGCGATTGGATTAGCAAATCCCTCTTACAGAAGGTTCTCTGATGGCCCGCCAAGTCAACATTCCGAATCAGTCATCTACGAAACGCGGACCAAGATTGGTGTGCTCGTTCTTGCCTACGCAGCGACCGACATAAACCATGCCCTGGCACGAATGCCCGAACCACCACCTTACTATTGAAATTCCAATGAACCGCATATCATTTTTCATATACAATACAAATAAAATCTCGCCGGTTGTTGAGAGTGGGACAATCCCTATAACCCAAAAAGCAGAAAAAGAAAAAAGGAAGAAGAAGAAGATGATGAAGGGGAAATAGCAGCAGAGAATCGGTTGGTGATCCTGACACGTTTTAATTACTTTCGACTCTGTGGAGCTGCTTCATGGCTATTTATTTGTTATGTCCGGTTTGGATTTGCACAGTACCTCGTGAAACATGTGGTGGATGGAATTAAAATGTCAGTGATTGACACCCATCACTGTCTACTGTGCCGACGCACATCCCCGTTGGCAGCACTAGAAGCATAAAAAAGAAAAGACAAAACGAAGAACAGAAGCTCTGTACTGTGCGGTGGACTCAACAAGCGCGGAGGGCTCATCCCGTTGCAGTTGACGTGCTCTAGTTTTTGTGGTTTAGATATACATCAATCGCTGGTGGGTGCGGGCGGTGTGTGTCTGTGTACGGATGCTCAGCGGTCCCGTGCATGGTTGAAAGCACGAGGAAATTAGAGCCTCGCTTGTCCTCCACCCAAGTTGACTGACTAGGTCGTCTTGCGTGACTAGTAAATTTGTTTTTTTCCTGTCACCCATTTCAATGCCACTATGCCCATTTCAATGCCACTATGTTTTGTGCCTAGGAACCATTTATGCTATATTGGGTATACGCTTATTTACATGTGAAAGGTGGAAAATAAATGGCGTGGAAAAAGCCACCCTTTCACCCTGCTTAGGCCTATTATGGTTGAACTATTAGATTAATTTTAATAAGTAAGCTGTTTAACATTTGACTCTATCATTAGAGAAGTACTTTCAATGTTATCAATGCTTCTTTTTTTTCAGCTTAAAGATACCTTTTATTGTATAAATTACTCAAAAGATCATGCAAAAGAATGTACCAAAGATCTTATAAACTTAAAGGGAAACGAAAGTAAAGAAAATATAATATTGTTTTTATAATCTACAACAAAGAAAATAAATATAAAATATTCATAGTCATTTTAATATGAAATGATAGATGACGATGATGATGAGAATTTTTTGTAAATATATCTATATAATTTTATCAATATTTCAAGTGTATTTTTTTATTTTGAGAAATTGCAAATTATGCAAGTATAGTTGTCAAAAATCCTAATATAATATTTATTTTTTTTATTATTATCATTATTGTTGTTGTTGTTGTTGTAATATAAAGAAAGATTAGTAGAGATATGTGCAATGAATTTTCGTTTGCAAAAAATATTATTTCCACCCATCAATAAAATACAAGAAAGCATTTCTATCTAATTTAACTATTCTTGTATGAGTAAATCTAAAGTCTCTTTGTGTTAGTTTGGATAGAGTATATTAGAGAAAGGGCATATTATAAAAGTATAATAGGAGATGACATCAGCAATATAGATTTTTTAATAAAAAATAAATAATTAAAAATACAAATAATTATAAGAAAAACTAGAAATGTTATAATAACCAAGATGACACATTACTTTAAAAAAGAGTGTGGAAGAGTGCATTGCTAGTATACTCAGTACGCCATTTACTTACCCGATAAGTATTTGGTTGAAATTTTATTAGTCATACAATTAAGTCTTTTAATTCATGATGAAAGTATGAGAAAGTAAGAGTTGTAATTTACATAGGTAAACTCTCAAGCCTTCACGTGGGAGTACATGGTGTTCTTAGAATATTCTAGAAAAATAATATTTTCCTTTTGTATAAGCTGAAATTAAAAATGCTTTTGCACCCAACAAACATCTCCTTAGATAATTAATAGTGTTCTCCCTATCCAGTTTCATATATGATGAATGCAGTTTTTAGGTCAAACTTTAATTCATTTCTTAGATGCTACATATTAACCTTATGGCAAGCGTTAAGGATCAAAATTCTACCAAATAACACTCTTGCCATACACATGAGAGCATTTATTGTCATAATAATTTGTAAGTGAGAATTTGATAAAAGGAAATCAACAAATGAAAATGCTATGTTCCTGCACCACAATAGTTTACATTTTATTATTTTATTTTTAAGAATTTCAATAAAATTCCTCCTTGACAAAAGTCTACCATAAATTTACTTTCTTTTATTATTATTGTCACTTATATTTTTAATTATCAACCGTAAATTGTTAATATCATTTTCTTTCCTTCAGCCATGTAACTTTAAAACTAACATTTCAAAATTTTAATGCTACATATCCTGGGTCTATATGTACGACATCACTAATATAGCCTTTTAATTAAAAAAATTATTTTTAGTACAAAATAAATAAAAATATTAAAAATATTAATAAAAATAAGAAAATGTAAATTTTTTATAGCAATTAAGAGGTCACATCAATCTAAAATGGGATGCAAAATTGTGGAGGAAAAGTATAATTATTGGTTAGTGGATGGATGGATTTAACAAAAAAACATAGCTTAAAACCGACGGGGATGGCATAATAAAATTCACATATGGACCCCACTTAATGAAAAATAATTATGATGCCGATTATCAGTGGCTGGGTATATAATTCTTTCATCAGAACTGTGCTCCGGATCATTCAAATGACAGGTATAGGGCAGAGGATTCTGCTAATGAGATCCCTTCAGATGTGGGTCCCACTGGCGGCATATTTGTAGGAGCCACAGTCCGCTGTACGTTGTACCGGGCAATGTGGACGGATTCTCCGCCCTTCATTTGCTGACGCGAAGGAGTCGCTTTCTGGCATACGCGCCATTCACTCGTTCTACCTTTCGATTCTCCAGCAAATACGGCAAATGGTATTCCAGGGAATTTTTACCCGCATGCCTACGGACCAGAAAAGAGATGGCTACAGTTTGCAAGTGTTCTAAGGCATCTTGTGCTGTGAATGTGACATCTGAGCCACTGAAGAGGAAGACCCACCATCAAAGATCAATTAAAATGAAGACTCATTCAAACACATCAATGGGTTGTAGATATTTTCATCGAAAAAATGGGACCCATACGATAAATGGACCATATTGACGCTCACCATGTGGCTTGGATCTTGCGAGCTGATTGCATGCAGCGTACGTAAGAATATTTTTGTCCACTGAGATGGATGTGGGTGCCCAAGTTGGTATTTTACTACTTTTAAGGGCCACATTGCTCTCGCACAAATTGCAGTTTTGCAAAGCAACTTTGTGGAGGGAAGGAATGTTAGATCGAATTTCAGTTAAACTAATCAAGAAAAGAATCTATGGAAAGAAAAAAGAAAAAAAATCAATCTCATTGCCGAGAGAAACGAAAAAGACTTATAGCTCCCTTTTTTTGCGTCTTTGTTTTTTGTTTTGTAGCTAGCCACTGGCACTGACTTGAATGCGACGCTACAAAGTCGATTCTAGTGGGTTAGGTGGCATCAGATCCCACATCACCCATTTGAGGCTTCTGCTCTTTTCAATTTTTTTTTTCTCATTTCTTTTTGAGTTGGATTTTTTGTTTTTCCCCTGTGGATGTATCCTGGCCTGAGCCTGATACACCAGCAGTCCCAATTTTCAACTCGAGTTTAACGGTCCAAACCATGGGAAACATCCAAAAACGATGTGAGCCCCGCAATTACAAATGGTTTAAATTGATAATAAGATTTTTTATTATTTTTATTTTTTTTTTGTAAGGAAAAGGGGTTGTGTTGAAGTCGACCCTTCCCCCAATAGGAAACTCGGAATATTTGAGAAGCATCGAGATTGAGCAGAAATAGAAAACCAATTGGAATAAGAAGAACAAAAAGTTGGCCATGGAATCTTTAATATGCAAAAAACAACTGATGTGAAATGCAAAAAGTCGATCCTCCCCAGTTCCAGCGAATCAAGCAAAGAACATGGACTCCTTCTTTAATGCACACAGGTACGATGTTTTTGTATGACTTGAATAACCTATCTTATTTATCTATTTTTAAAACTTGGGTAGGTCACAATGTATAAAATTTGTTAGGTTGTCAAAAAATAAGTTGTTGAACATTGAGGCATACATGGGTTTCTGATTGAAATAATTTTCAATATCTTATTAGAGAAATCATTATAAGAATGATGGTTGATTTAGATTTCACCAAAGTATCATAATATGTTAAAAAAAATGCATAGTATTCCCAAGTATATTGAATAAAAACCCTACTTTTTTATGCCGAAAATCACCACTTAAAATCTTAGCTTGCAATCTTGTCGCCTTCTTATGGCATTCGTTGCTAGCAAGAGTAATTTACAATATTTATATAGTCTTATCGACAAGACAACTATCATTTTTAAATTATAAAGACATTTACTGTTCATGCTTTTCAGTGCCATTTTGATTCCTGCCATAACCACGCCACAAAAGACATGCTCATTAAGTGGCATTCCCGGGTCCGTGCTTTTCTAAGGTAGACCAGGCTAATAAAAATATCCATTATTCCTTTGAATGTAAAGGCATGTTTAGTACGGAGTATAAGATTGCTACTTTCCTCATATACTTTATTTTCTTCATACACGTAACTTTGTGAGGTATAAATGAATTATACCTTTTTTCGGTTAGTGCCATCTTATTCATTAATTATTGATTTTATTTTTCTTTAAATTCCTTTTCTATTTTTATGAAAAATTTACCTTGTCATAATCATTATACTATTTCGATTATTCTATTTTTTAAAATTATCTTCTTTTTATTATTGGCATTTGATATGATTATTTGGTCATCTATTGACAAGTTAACGCATGGAATGCCGATATATACCAACGTCTTCAAGTTGCTCTTTAAATTGACAACAACTTCTTCGAGAGAGACGTTTGCCAAGGAAAAGAATGGGAAGCGTGTCAGCAAAACCCAAGTGCCAACGATTGCTTCTGGCCGTGATGAAACGGAAGGCAAGTAGACCAGCCGTGAGCCTAAATCATTAATATTAGAGTTAATCAGACCATTCACATTATTCTAAATTATTTATTTGTATTGTGGAAAAAATAGACAAATTAAGCATACAATTGAACTAAATCAAATAAAAGTAATGGAAATTGAATATTTATACTATAGAC
>JAYJMB010042034.1:0-31986 GCA_036873735.1 Pouteria campechiana
TAGTGCAGTGTCAATGAAGAAGGTTGAGGAAGCTGAGAGAAAGATGAAAAGGAGAAAAGAGCTTAATCGAGTAAACTTTCTTAATTAGACAAATGCTTCCTCCAAGATAATCAATCTCCATATGCGCTAATAGATGATGAGCCATAAAGTTCTATCTTAATTATATTTCTAGAGTATTGATATCTAATGTTCTTCAATGCATAATCATTTTATATATACTTAAACTCTGTACAATTCAACCTAGTAAAAGAGGCAAAGTGATGTACAAATTGAGTGCTATTAATTAGCAATATCAGTAATATGAGTTTGTGTTTAGCTCAAGAAAACCACATTTTATGAGTTATTTGTAAGCTCTAGAAAACCATCAAGTTTCTTGGTGATCTTCAAAACTAGTGAGTTTTTTAGTGAGTTCATGAAAACCAGAAGAGTGTTGGGAGCACTATGTTTATACCCCTAGACCTAGAATCCATGACAGTGTTGTGAACACTATTTATGCTTATTGCTGGAATCTAAAAGAGTACTCAGAACACTATTGTATTTCCATTATATGGGATATATTGGAGCCCAAGGCATAATGACTATGTGCTTTTAGAAGAGTAGACAAGGATGGGGTGCCCGAACCACTATAAAAATTATTGTGTATATTGTCTGCTTGATTGCTTTACTTTGAATGTTATTACCCTACTATTACATCACACATTATTACACACATACACTATAACCTACCTAGGATGAAAATAGCTAAGGAAAGCTAAATTTATGTGTGGAACAGACACCATAATTGAACAAACTGTAGAGTATTATAGGATGGCTTAACCCAAGAGGGGAGGGGTAAATTGGGTAAATAAAAATTCATTGCTTAACCCCTGTTGGATCATTTGCCTCTTTTCGTGCTTGTGTGTGGTGTAGTATAGGATGAACAATAAAAATAATAAAATGCAAGAGGAATAAAATAAATGAACAAACATATGCACACAGATAAGAAGATTTTTATAGTCATTCAGGATCCCATCCTTACATCCACTTTTCTAAGAGCATAGACTCATTATGCCTTGGGTTCCACTATACCCTGTACAATGGAATACATAAGTATCCCTAACACTTTTTTAGGATTCTAGCTCCAGGGGGCATAAACACAAGTGTCACTGATACTCTTGTGGTTTTATGAGTTCACCATGAAACTCACCCATTTCAAAGATCACAGACAAACTTGATAGTTTTCTAAAGCTCACTACCAACTCACTGGTTTTGAAGCTCACCAACAAACTTGATGGTTTTCCAGAGATTGCCAACAACTCATTACAATGTAGTTTATTGAGTTTACCACAAACTCTCTGGTTTTAGATTAACTAGAAAACTATTACACATTTAAGCACAGGGGAAGATATGATCTTTTTCAGCTCTGTCAATATGTAAAGATCTTCCCAAAATGTAAAGATAATGGCCATATAGATAAGCAGATTTAAGCTCATGAAAGATAGATGACGGTTTAAGCTCTTGACCATGGTGGAAAGATTTTCATCAAGTCGAGCGCATTTGTAATGGGTTCTTTCACCACCTTCAAATTGTCCTGCTTCTTCTCTTTAAATAGCTTCTCCAAAATCTTGACCATTGGAGAAGATGGGACAAATTGAATGCAGAGATGAGAGCAACATTGAATGAATAAGATCGTTTGAGTTTTTTGTAGTTGAAGTCCTGGTCTTTCTATTTTGTCTCAAGCTGCTACAATGCCAATCAGAGAGGAGGATAAGCTGTGATAAATGTATTCCTCATTTAACTTGTTACAGCCTTGAAAAACTTGCAATGCTGCTTATTGTTGAAAATGGTGGGTAGTGTAAGTCTGCATAATGATGGTTCGAACGTAGATGCCATTTGTATGCTTGTCACATAAACCGATTCTCCTTTGTCATTTCATGGCTTCTCTCTCTATGCATTTGTCTACCATAAGTTGTAAACGAATTGTTTCAAGGTTTGTCTATTAGATGAACTTTTAATAGAATGATTTATCTGTTAAGTAGCAGACAAACTTTAACGCAGATGAAGTTACATTGACTGATAGACAAACACTTTCTTGTCTACCATAATTCCTCTAGAAGATTGTCAATTGATCGATCCTTCATGTATATGCTTTGTCTGTTGAAAATAATAGACTAACTTTGAATGGTGCTGAGGAAGATGAGTTGATCGATTAACAAACAATTGCCTTTATATGAACAAACAAAGTAATATATGCTTCCTTTATTTTTCATCATTTGTTGGTGGTGACAAACAAAGTTCACTCAATCTTGCACTAACAGACGGAGTGTAATTTTCTTCTTTTGTTACTTGTTGTCTGTCGAAGATGCTAGATGAAGCTTACTTCAGCTTGCTCGAATAGACAAGGTGTAGTATTCATCTAGTGTAAGCGATAGATGAAATGTTCTTTGTCTTGGACAGAGTACTCTATACATCACATAGGTTTGTTAGCTATAACTTGTAGACGATTTTGCTTTTGTCTATTGAAGCCCATTTCAATCCAAGCAACACTTTATCTATTCAGCTTTGTCTATCCTTACTATGCAACTTCTAATTTGTCTTCTACTTTACTGATACTTTGTGTATTGTGACAAATGACCTTTTGATCCGAAGATAAGGCACAACTCTTTAGCTTTTCTACACACTTCGAGCAACAGAAGAGGTTTGTTCTAGCAACTTCCATGTCTCTTCTTGATTTAGCTAAAGTTGCATTCCCTTCTATATTTATATTATCATTTTGTCCTTGGATGAATCCAATATTTTCACTTTTTGTATTATTGTCTAGGTAGCAATTATCTTCTTTCTTACTTTGTCTGAGTATTTGATGGAGCTTCTCCTTCTTTCTTTATCTTAGACAGACTTTATCTAGTCGGTGTAGATAGTTTGAATTTCTTGAATAACATTATGCTTCTTTGACCATGGCTTCATCTTCAACTTCTTTATTTTTCATTTGTTTGTTGATATTTTCTCGTTGAGGTTAATAGACACTGTAAACTTGTTGAAGCACATTTTCGAAGCCTTGTTTGTCTCTCGTTGCTTTTGTTTGTGAAAGCTTCTTTTAGACAACTGTAAACTTTTTTTGCTGCTTGTATCATGCTTTCTTCTTCTTCTTCTTCTTCTACAATTTTCATCAGTTCAACTCCTTTGGAACGCAGCAGATTATTGTGGCAGTTTGTTGCAGATAATCATTATCTTGAACTTGAACTTTTTTGCCCTTGCTACGTTGTTAGCTTTCATAAATAAAATCAGAATGTATTTTATCCTCATGTGATTGTATCATTGTAAAGCAAGGATAATATAAATTTCTATTGAATGCATAATATGAAAGCTTAATTAATTATGGTGCTTAATATGATTTAGCAAATTTATGCTATAAAGATTAATTTATAATGTGCGCACCATAAAGTGAAGAATGTATGCTTGTATAATTATTCATTCATAATTATGTGTTTATGTTAATTATTGTTTATTAATTCATAACCATTTATATGATTGTTATAGATTTAAGCATACAAGATTCTTTTCTTTAATATAAGTTTTGTTATTATCAAAATAAAATAATGCTGACACAAACAACTATGAAAGTCTCATATTCATTACAATATCATTTTTGATTAGCTTATTACCTTTTATTTGGCCATAATTTTTATATACTCAATTCACTCCTCCCCTCTTGATCTATCTATTATAGGGACCAACAAGTGGTATCAGAGTAGGCTTCATAAGTTAATTTTGACTACATAATTTAACTTGTAAAGAAATTCCCATGGACAAATCATTCCACAATACTCTTACTTAGGGACAAGTTATTTCTAGATGCTTATACATTAATGATATCTGTTATAGATTCTGAAAATTTGAAATTCTTCTCCCACTAAGTTTGATAGAATATCCATGTATAGCTTTGTTGAAGATACATGAGAAATTATATATGACAAAGCTAACAAGGTCCAAAAGACCCAAGTAATTGACTCTATGCAGGATCTGTAGAAACAAGAGAAATCAGAAGAATCAACTTATGAGAGATCCAGAGGAGTTGAAGACAACCAAGTAAGCATTTTTCAATATCATAGTAATCAAGACAATGAGGTAATCTTCAAATCTAAAGTTTCAAACTTTCAAGAGATTTATGGTGATCTTTAAAGCTTTGATTAGATTGCTTCAAAATTGATAGTACATCATTTTATATGTAATGCACATTAAGTTGTTTACGAAAAATGCTCCAAACAATATGCTACTCACTACTTCACTTATGTACATGATATAGAGTCGAGAAATTAGTCATTCAAATTTTTACAAATTAAAATCTCCTAGTCATAAGTGAGCCTCACACAAAATATCATGCTCTCACATAATCATGCATATCTTAGATCAAAAATAAATTAAAAATCACATCATCTCATATCTGCCCATAGATGAAGCCACTACTTTGTCTGTAGGATTTTTTGAAGCCATCTAATTTGTATGAAGCCCTCAAGGTTCGACCATAGAAACCCTTCTTTTAACCTCGTCTCAGACTCACCTCTCCCATTCACTATTAGTGATAGAATCCCTCAGAAAAAGGTGATTTAAATCTGCACTATTTTCCTCTTCACTCCTTGTCCTCTTGGTGCCATTTTTCATTTGTTTATCTCATTGCCAAGAACTGCCAAGCTCTTCCATATCAAAATCCCAAACCTCGACTGATGAAGATGGCAGATTCAAGAATAGCAAAGATGACTCTAGCATCGACATCTAGCAGAAAAAGGAATAGAGAGGAGTCCGAGGAAATGCAATCATATTGAAAAATCAGAGTACAGGAAAACAAATTCCTAGAGGTAACTTTCCAAAATGATGAACAAAGTTACCAAGAATCTATGAACAAATATGTTAATAAAAAGGTGCTAAAGGGTAGAGCCATTGATTTTAAAATCTTTGAAAACATGAAGATAGAAATATGTGATTGGATAAGCTTTCAGGAATTGAAAGATTTTATGAGTCACAGAGACAAAAGTTATTCCAGAATGGTATGAATACTCCTCTGCAACTATAACCCTAAGCTTAAGAAATCATGTATTGGAGATAAGAAAATAGATCTCTCTTGAAAGCATTAGAAAGTGTTTCAATCTTCCCTTGATTGAAAAGCAAACATTTGAATGGCTAGCACCTAAAAGAGATTTGTTCTCATAGTTGACAGGGATGTCTATTGGTGATGATGTAAAGAACCCAAATTCCAAGCATCTAGATGTGAATATAAGACTTACTAACATTATCCAAAACAACAATATTTATCCCAAGATTAGAAGTAGGGATAATGTTTTTGAGAAAGATTCAAGGACTCTTTGGGCATTGAAATATAAGAAGAAATTACTAGCTAAATTATTGTCTAAACAAATTTATCAAGTAAAATCATCATCAAGACATCCTCTGCCCTATGAAATGGCAATGACTCAAATGCTAAGAAAGCCAGAGTTGAATTTATCATATGAAGTTCTAGTTGACAAAGTGACATTGAAAAGGATGAGAATATCCATATCATCAAGTGTTATAGTCACTGAGAAAGCAAGAGGGCCAATACAACTAAAAGGGGTTAGAGAAGAAGAAGAAGAAATTAGGAACATGATCAAACAGACACAGTAGCAGTAGAAGAAATAATAGCAATGGAAAAAGAAATAGCAGTAGCAGCAGAACCTTCTCCACACCATAGTCCAATCCCATCTCCTCCTAGATCCACTCATTCACCTCCAACAACCCAACATAATCCACTAAATCTTGAGTCTCCACATCACAGTCCAATTCCTTCTCATTCCAGATCTGCTCATTCACCAAACCAATACATTCCACAAAATCTTGAGAGTAGGCTCCTAAATATTGAAATGTTTCTTACAACCATGACCATTAGGATGGACTAATTGGATAAAAAGATGGACATCCTATTCTCTCTAATTGAACCCATCAAAATTCAAAAGAAACCAACTTCTATCTCACCAGTTGGGACTGGTCACTCCTCACCAGCTTCCCCATCTCATCATTCAGTTCACTCCTCTCCTAATCCTCCTTGCCACATCACACACCTCACAAATCTCTACTTACCACTCACTCCATTACTACGGATCCTCCACGAGAATCTCCTCAGTCTAGCTCTATGTCCTCTATATCTAAATCAATAATTCCCATAAGTAAAATCTTTAAATCTCTAAAATCCATCTCTAAGAAACATTCGTCTCAAGAAAATCCCTCCCCACCTCCCCAATGCATTAATCAGTCCACTTCATTCAAACTTGTTCAAACTACAAAATCCTCCTTTCCATCTCCAGACACCTCTTAATCACCTCTCTCTCCTTCAAAAATTAGTCAACCCACACCATCAGATGTCATTCCTTCTATATCTAAAACCTATCAAATTCAACATCCCTGTTCATTACAAATTTAACCGCAAGTGCACGACGTCAATTTTTATAGTTTAGTGATAAGTGAGTGTCGTATCTACAGGGATTATGTATTTCAAACTTTTACTAGTTATCATTATAGATAATTCTAACTTTATTTAGATGATCAAAGATAAATAATTCTTAACTAACAACTAAACAGAATAACTTTCAGTAGAATATCAATATATGGAAATCCTAGAGTATTGATTTCATTTATGTTTCATTCATGGCAATTTCAACTCAATTCTGATTTAACAATGCATACATTTATAAACCGAGAATCCCAATTCACATAACCCCCTATCCCGTGTGCTGGGATAAATATCTATCCTCAAAATATTGATTTTGATATCCCTATAAAAAATTTGAATTATAAGAATTCATTATTATCTATGATTCTCTGTTGAAGATTTCATTGAACATAGAAGCTATTCCAAGTCATCTATAGTTTTATGTTGTGATATTTAGATCCTATTTGGGGTTACCACTTTCGAGTGTCAAACCCTAATTATATAATCATTCAATGGATTGCTAATCAATTGAAAGCATTACACACCAAACATCACAAATAAACCTAAGTGCATTGTCAAACAACAGAATCGTTGATTACACTATGAACTCCACATAAAATTCATCTCTCCTCTAGAAAAAGAGAGATTTGCCACTCATGATGTAAAACAAATCTAGCAAATAAGATTCAAACATCATCATAGTTGCAATTCCAAGATAAAAACTACAAATACGAAGAATGAAAATAATTAAAACCAAAATAAACCATTGTCTTCTCCCTTTTTCAACTTATTCTTCACTCCCTAGTAATGATCTCGGACCTCTTGATCTCCAAGTTAATCTTCTCTCCTTCAAAGCTTCTTCAAAAAATCTCTAAAACCCCCAAGAGCCTTAGTCCAAAAGTGCTCTCTAAAACCCTAGCTAAAAAATACCTCTAAAGAACCTCTAACTTCTATTTAAAAACCAGCCAAAATAATAAGTTACACAATTTTCCACAACTTGGTTGTCTCTAGCGCCAGCAGCGCTACCTTGCTGGACATGAGTTGGTACGTGAGTTGAGTGGGCACCGGCCGCTCTAGAATGCTGTCTACTTGAGATGTCTTTATTGTTTTGATCATATTTTCTTCATTTGTTATTTGAATTGGATGACTATTATTGCATTGAATATCTGACCTGAAGAGCTTCAACTCTTATGTTAACCACTCTTGTTGAATCCATCTCAATCCCAGAAATAGCATCAAAGTAATGCAGGTTCACATTCAGCTTCTTTTTGATGTAATTTATTGACTAAAAAACCAATTAACTCTATTAAATATAATATTTCATCAAATGTAGTTAAAAAACAATAAAACATGCCAAATGAGGTTCCAAAATATGTGAATTTGGGTATTAAAACATGGTATATTATGAACTCATCAAATACCTCAAAACTTAGCCTTTGACCGTCCTCGAGCAAAATAGTAACCAAACTAGTGAAACAATCAGGAAAAATCTCTCTCAGACAATCAAACATATGCTAGATAAATTACACATATACACATGATTCAGAATTCAATCAAGATACTTCCAAAGTAATTTCATGAACTCATACTTCATCAATCCTTTCATGAAGTGAAAATTATGATTGTGTGCTATGTAAATCTCAATATCCATGCATACCTATTAGTCAACAATGTGTGAACTAATGATTCTAATGATCTTCACAAAGTACATCATATGCTTGCTTTTCATAATCCCTCTCTACTAATGTAGACAACTCTATTTACTTGGATCAATAAGCCTTTGTAAAGTTTGTATCGGGGTCTTTGGTTTGGCTCACAAAGAAAGGACACAAGAAATAACAAACTGAAGTGCTCATGAAAGTTCACTCTCTTACTTTCTGTTGGAGTTTTCTCATATTTATTTTTGTTTTTTTCTAGACTGTATTACTACCACACCCCCAAACTTATTTTCTTTTGAGTTCACGAAATGTGATCCCCCCAATTTAAACATCATTCCTTACTAGACTTTTCTTTCATCCCTTTTTTTCTTTTTTTTTATAGCATACTCAATTTAACACCCCAAGTTCATCTTCTTTTGCTTCGTTCATACCTATAAAACAACCATGAACATAATGTAAAACATGGTTTTGTAGGCTAAATAGACTTAGATAGTGAGGCTACAAGAAGAAAATTTGAATAGTGGTTTTTCACACGCTTTGCATATGCCATTCTCTCATAAGGCTCAATGAAGACACTAGCGACATTGAATGTACTAGGTTGGCTTGAAAGGCTCAAACTGATCAAGAATGCCTAAATCACTTTCAAATAAATATGTTATCTAGGATTTCGTCTCGAGGGATAATCAAACAAGTTCTAATATGCTTGTGTCAATCAAAATAGGTCAATGAATTCACAAAATTGTTAGCTGAATTGCATACACTTCGCATGATCATAACATAAAGTACTTGAAAAATTTTCATCAGTCATGAAAAAGAAAGACTTTTTACAAGAATCATTGAATTACAAGGAGTGTATATCCTTCTTTCCAAACCATATGCAATGGTAATAAACAACTCAACCTATGTTAGTGATTAATTAGAGAGAGAGTCATCCTATTTAGTTTCAACATGTTGGCATACAATTTTTCTTGGATGCACATTCTACAAAAGACAAGAGTGCAAATTCTAAACAAACTAAGCATTCAAAACACAATCTAAACAAAAGAAAATAGAAAACCGCTCCCTTAAGCTTAAAGTAAACATTTTCATCAATGTTAAGGTAGAGCCATGGAAAATGAGGACTTCCCTGAATTGTGTTAGATTACTCATCAAAGTAACCATCTGACTCTTCATCATCAACTGGTGGTGATTCTGGAGAAAAGTTTAGGGGAGTGGGAAGAACAATAGAACTGGAATCCTAAAAGAAATTGGAATTCTTAAACATGTTATTCATTGCAAGGCTGTGATCCACCAAATAGTTTTGTTGCATAGTCCATTTTTGAAATCTCTCATGAGAATTTCATAGCTCTATAACTTGATCCTAAAGATCAGCAAGGGTGAGCTCCGAAATGGAAAGATTTGATTGGTGCCTTGTCTGAGAAGAGTTCAGGGCCGCAGAAGATGTGCCAGTTCTATGACCCATGGCACTGGTCTTTTCCAATGTCTGCATGATAGCATCATCTATTACAGGCAATGGTATTTGGAACTCTTTGTTAGGTTTGCTAGAGACACCCACCATAAGATATAGTTGGCAGATTAGAGATGGATGAGCCAGGCTACTTGACAACCTTCTAGTGCTGAAAGAGACAATAGAGCGCTCAATGACCTTCCCTACATCAATTAAAAGCCCAATCTAAATGGCGTAATTGAGTTGAGCTCTTTTTTTTTATTACATTGGAGACATGGTTCGAAGGTAACAACCTTGTTGATATGAAATAGGGCCATGCCTTTGAGAATGCTCCCAACTATCCTCTTGGAAAACTAATTGCCCAGTCATTTTTCTTCTTTCATTGACTGCGCAACTTAGCCAAACTAGTAATGATTGCATTATAATCAGGACCTTGTTCTAACCATGAAGTGTAGGCATCATCTTCAATTTTAGCCAATTTGAAGTAGTGATTAATGGAAGATCTATCATAGGAACCAATTTACTTCTTACAAGAACTCGCTGATTTGTTGGATCCGCCTCATATTATACTCTGGCGTTAGCATAGAATTCTCTCACAAGTGGAACCACAATAGGCTCAGGTTGAGCCACAAACTTTTGCCACCATCTCTATTGGATGATATTGTTAATATTAGTGTATGTTGTATCTATCCCTCTCTATCTGATTTCTTCTCTATGCATAATTGATGAATTGTATATCTCTTTTGCCCATTCATGAAAGAAGGTAAAGTCACAATTTGCTCTCCATCTCTTAGACGGTCCTAAAGTGGTGGACTTTCTAGGAGGCATATTGACAAACACACTTAATGCAAATAAGAATGGATGCATACTATGACAATTAATCACAAATCCACTTATCCCAAATCACACTAATGTGCCTCACTTCTAATCTTAAACAAGCATACACAACTAACAACACTTAATCAACCTTTTCTATATGAAACTTCTACTTAGGCATTATCACAAGCACCTAGCGAGCACTTAGTTCAACACACTCTCAAGGTATTCTTCACAATTGTTACCAATCCCATACACAAATCATGAAGCATAAAAATGAGTACTCAATAAAGAGAAAGCCATACACTTCAATGAGCACCAAGAACTGAATTGGACTTAACCCCAAAAGCACAATGCCGAAGTTCATAGACAACCTCAATGGATCACAATGCACTCCTTAGCACATACTCCTAACCACCTCAAAACAATGCAAATTCTCACCACAATCCACCAATGACAACTTCAACTTTGCTCCAAATAAGCATAAGCAACCAACCACTATCATAGCACAATAACCCCCATGAAAATCAACAATAGCTTCCTTCATGAATTTTGACAAACACCTTGAAGGCACCAATAAAGCATCTTCCCCAAACACAAGAACCCATCTCCATTTCTTTGGAATCACAAGAAAGATGAAGAAAAGAGATTAGGAAGGAGTAGAAACAACATATACTTGCCTACAAAAGCTTTTTTTCAAAAAATTTTTGTAACCCAACTTTCCCAACCTTGAAAACCGAGTTAAGAAGATGGATGTGACTGGTCTTATGCTTGTCAATGTTGAGTAGTGAAGGGGAAAGAGTGGTGGGTTGGTGTTTTAGATGTAGTATGTGAATGAGAGGAGGGAAGAAGGGGTTCTGGAGCAAGGGGAGCATAGAATGGGTTTTAGGGCTTGAGAGAAGGGAACGAGTGGGGAGAGTGGAGTTGTTCTCATGGACCTAGCACCGCTATTACCACCTTGCTACCCATTCATGTTTTTTTTTTATTCTTGTCTAGTGGTACCACCTTGCTGCCTTTTGTGTTGATCCCTTGCTCCCTTACTCCCTTTTTCTACATGTTGCTCCAATGTTGATTTTGTCTTGAATTCTCTCACTTGTCTTGCTCCTCATCTCTTCTCAACATGAAATTTACCTATAATTCATAAAACAATAGGTCATTATTGTAGTCAAATATGCAAAACTATAAAAATTGACAAATCTATTATTTGAATTGAACTAAGTAGAACCAAAATAGTTATTTTAGCTATTAACATATTTATGACTAAAGCCAATTATTCTACTCCTAAAAAATTAAATCAGAAGAAAGATCAAAAACCAATCGGTATGGTGACATGCCAATTGGCATTTTGTATGCTGTCTGGTATGCCTAGAGTGCATTATCAATCTCCTTGACTAGTCCTTATGATTCCATCCGATAGTCTTTTCTAGTATCTATTTTATCTCTTAGTTGGACACCTTAGCTTGTCCATTTGCCTATGGATGGTAAGCAAGCATTACCTTGTGTCTCACACCATACTTCAATAGTAAGTTGTTGAGAAGTTTATTGCAGAAGTGAACCCTCATCGCTAATAATTGCTCATGGAGTTCCAAATCTTATGAAGATATTCTTTTGGAAAAACTTCTACATTACTTTTGCATCATTTGTCACTGTGGCTACTGCTTCTACCTACTTTGAGATGTAATCAATAGCTAGTAAAATGTATGAATAAACAAAAGAGATTGGGAATGGTCCCATAAAATCTATTCCCCAAACATAAAAATTTCTACTTCTAGGATGTTTTTCAATGGTAGCTAATGTCTTCTTGAAATTGTGTTTGTTCGTTGATAACGGTGATAAGTTTTCACAAACTTGTAGCTATCCTTGAAGAGTGATGGTTAATAAAATCCAAATTGCAGAACTTTTGCAGCTATCTTGTTAGCACCATGATGCCTCTGTATGGAGATGAATGGCATTGCTTCAGAATGTCATGAACTTCTTCTTTTGGAATGCATCTCTAGATAATTTGATCTGCATACCTCTTGAATAGAAATAGATCATGCGACATATATGCTTTGACATCGTGCAAGAATTTTTTCTTTCATTACCCTTCAATGTCTAGAGGGCAGGCTCCACATGCTATGAAATTCACAAAATCTGCATGCCATGGGAACTTTCCACTCAATGTGAAAAGTTGTTCATCCAGAAACTTCTCTTGAATTGCACTCTCATCACCTGGGTGCTCCAATCTAGACAAGTGGTCAGCTACCACATTTTCACTTCCTCTCTTTTCTCAAATTTCCAAATCAAATTCTTGCAACAACAATACCCAATGAATAAATCTAGGTTTTGCATACTTCTTCGTAAATAGGTGTTATAAAGCTGCATGATCAGTATGCATGATGACCTTTGAGCTAATAATATATGATCAAAATTTTTCCAATGTAAACAACACCGCTAATAATTCCTTTTTTGTTATGGTATAATTACTTTGTGCTTCATTCAACGTGAAGCTTGCATAATATATAGCTCTAATGATCTTATCATGCTTTTGACCCAGAACTGCTCCCACTGCCATATCACTTGCATAACACATGATTTTGAAAGCCAGATTCCAATCAGGCATCATTAGAATTGGAGTAGAGATCAACCTCTCCTTTAGTGTATTGAATGCCTACAAGCATAATTCATCAACATTAAAAGGAGTATCTTTTTCAAAGAGATTGCATAAAGGTTTAGAGATTTTTGAGAAATCTTTAATGAATCTCTTGTAGAATCTTGCATGGCCCAAGAAACTATGAATTCCCTTTATATTGGATGGTGTTGGGAGTTGCTCAATGGGTGCAATCTTTGCTCTATCCACTTCCATACCACATCTTGTGGCCTATTACAATGCCTTCCCTAACCATAAAGTGACACTTTTCCCAATTAAGAACTAGGTTAGTTTCCTTACATCTTTGCAAAATAAGAGACAAGTTATGAAAGCAAAGATCAAATGTTGAGCCAAAAACTGAAAATTCATCCATGAATACTTCCATAGTGTTCTCCACCATGTCATGAAATATTGCCATCATGCATTACTGGAAAGTAGCTGGAGCATTGTATAAACCAAATAGCATCCTCCTATATGCAAATGTACCATATGGATAGGTAAAAGTCATTTTCTCTTGGTCCTCTAGGGCTATCGCAATCTGATTGTAGCCTAAGTACCATTCTAGAAACAATAATAACCCTATCCGGTCAAATTGTCTAACATTTAGTCTATGAAAGGTAGAGGAAAATGATCTTTTTTGGTGGCCTTGTTTAATTTTCTATAATCAATACACACTCGGCACTCAGTGTTAGTTTTAGTAGGTAATAGCTCATTGTTCTCATTTTGAATCACCGTCATTCCACCTTTCTTTGTATACATTCCATAGGACTCACTCATTCACTATTAGAAATTACATAGATAATAGCTGCTTTGAGTAGTTTCAAAACATTATCATGTACTACCTCCTTCATTGCTGGGTTGAGTCTTCTCTGATACTCTCTAGAGGGTTATAAGAATCTTTCATTAAAATTGTATGCATGCATATGGCTGGGTTTATACCTTTGATGTCTTCAATCGACCACGCAATAACTGATTTATGATCCCTTAGCATCTGCAGTAGTTTCTCTTCTTCCAAATCTATTAGAGCAAAGGAAATAATTACTAGAAATGATGAATCATTGCCTAAATATGTATACCTGAGTTGTTCTGGCAGTTGTTTCAATTCCAATGCAGCTTTTACTTCTTTCAAAGCTAGTTCTTCTTTGAAAACTCCTACTTCATTGCTTACTTTCTCTTGTGACCCTTTGTCTAAAGCCAACACTTATTTTCTAATCTCTTTTGAACCTATCATGGTCTGAATAATAGAGTTTGCAATGCAGTTTTTCAATATATCAATTATGCTTTCATCATTAAAAACTGTAGTTACAATTCATTTATAATCTCTATTCTATTATAAGTGTTCTTTTTAATTGGCTAATTCATGGCATGGTAAACATTGAACTTTACCTCTTCTTTATTGATTCTCAAAGTTAGCTCACCTTACTGAACATCGATTAGAGCTCTTCCCATTGTAAGAAATGGCCTTCCCAGAATAAGAGTGCTTCATGATCCTCCTCCATGTCCAACACCACAAAATTAGCAGGGAAAATGAATTTATCCACCTTCACTAATACATCTTCTATGATTCCCCAAGGATGAGTCAAAGACCTGTCCGTTAGTTATAATGTGATGGTGGTCGGCTTCACTTGTCCCAGATCAAGTTTCTAAAAAATTGAAAGAGGCATAAGATTAATGGATCCACCTAAATCACATAATGCCTTATGAAGTGATGAATTTTCTATAGCACATGAAATAGTAAAACTCCCTGGATCTTTTAATTTTTGAGGAAGCTTTCTCTGTAATATGGCGCTGCATTCTTCGGTCAACTTCATTGTCTTAACTTCTTCAAGCTTCCTTCTCTTCGACATAACTTCCTTCATGAATTTTGCATAATTTGGCATCTGCTCCAATATTTATATGAAAGGAATATTAATCTGAATTTTCTTAAAGATTTCAAGGAATTTACTGAATTGCTCATCTATTTTTGTCTTCTAAAATATTTGTAGAAAAGGGAGATGTGTTTTCAAAATTGGAGGGTTATCATGGAATGTGATTTTCCCTAGTTTGTAGTCTCTTTTTCTGACTCTTCCTTCTTCGGTTGCCTTTAATTTCCTCCTTGTGTTGCATCTTGATTTTCTACTTATGAAGACATCGTTGTCTCTTCTTTCTTCTTTGAGGATTCCAACTCTTTTTCGCTTCTTAGCATTGTGGCATTACAGTGCTATCTTGGATTCTTCTCTGTGTTGCTTGGAAAGGAATCCCTATTTTGATTGCTAGAAGAGCTGATAATCTGACCAATTTGTGTTTCCAAAGACTTAATGGATGCATCGATATTTTCCATTGTTGTTTACATGTTATCAAGTCTTGCCTCATTCCTGGCAAACCTATTTTGACTTTCATGAATAAAAGCACCCATGAGATCTTCTAAGGATGGTTTCTCTTTAGTTGGTTGAGCTTTGTGTTGAGGTTGATGTGGATTTTGTAACGTGGGAGGGTGGTTCAAGTTGTTCCTTTGATTTCTATAAGAGAGGTTATCCTAATTCCTCCAATTTCTAGGGTAATATGGATTTTACATGTTGTTACCTCGAAAATTGTTGTAGCCCTTGTTGTTCACATATTACACTTCTTCTTTGTTTGAATTTGGAGCAGTGTATGCTTCAATTGGCAGAGGAGATGAAAAAGATTCTCCAACAAAAGATACTCTCTTAGTTGTTGAATTAGCAATCGCCATTTGGTGTGTCAAAGAAAACATCTATACTATTAGGGCTGTAATTTGATCCACCTCAAGACAACCTTCTACCTTTCTCAGCGTATTTCTCTCATTCGGCCATTGAAATGTATTTGAAGCCATATCTTCAAGCAATTGGCATGCCTTAGTTGCAGTCTTAGCCATTAGTGAACAACCAGATGTTGCATCCACTATTGCTCTTGTCAAACCATTCAACCCATTGTTGTAGCCAGTCTGAAAAACCATGTTGTGGACATCTCCTAAACAAATCATTGAATCTCTCCCTTTCTGAATTAACTAATCTCACTTCTCAGTTGAGCTATTTTGGCAAGTGGGAAAAACTTTATTAGGAATTTTTCCACCATCCCATCCCATGTTATAATGCTTCTTGGTTGTAAACTCTACAACCATCCTCTCGCTTTGTCCCTCAATGAAAATGGGAAGAGTCTTAGTTGGATAGCCTCATCTGGTATTCCATTCATCTTTACTGTATCACTGATTTCCCGAAACATGGCTAAATGAATGTTCGGGTCTTCACTTGGTCAGACGAGTGATTCCGGAGTAATTTTCATTGACCACTGGCCTGAAATAATCTCTAATTGGTCTCTATTGATTTTGCTCTATTCTTGGCTAAATTTGTTCTGCTTCACCCATTGCTCTTGTATTTGTTCACTTTGCTTTTCAAATATGTCATAGTGTTCTCTTTATTTCTGGATCAAAAGAACTTGGGTTAAAATTTCTATGATCTTGCATATACTATTATGAAAGCTAAAGAAATTAAATTTGCACTGCAAAAACCAAAAAGAAAATAAACTTGCTAAAAAGAAAAGAAAAACATAATTCCAAATTAAAGGAACCAATATTAGCAAAAAAAATTAAAATATCACCAATCCCTGGCAATGATGCCAAAAACTTGATTGTTGCAAATTTAACCGTAAGTATATGACATCAAGTTTTATAGTTTAGTGATGAGTAAGTGTCATATCCACAGGGATTGTGTATTTCAACCTTTCATTAGCTATAGTTATATATCATTCTAATTTTACTTGGATGACCAAAGAGAAATAATTCTTAACTAACAATTAAACAGAATAACTTTCATTAGAATAAATCAATATATGGAAATCCTAGAGGATTGATTTCATTTATATTTCATTCATGGCAATTTCAACTCAAATCTGATTTAACAATGCATAAGTTTATAAACCAAGAATATTAATTCACTTAAACCCCTCTCCTAGTGCTAGGATAAATATCTATTCTTAAAATCCTAATTTTGATATCCCTATAAAAAATCTGAAGAGTAAGAATGCATTAATATCTATAGTTCTTTGTTGAAGATTTCATAGAACATAGAAGCTCTCTCGATATCTATAGTTTTATGTTGTGATATTTAGATCCTATTTAGGGTTACCTCTTTTGGGTTTTAAACCCTAATTACATAATCATTCAATGGATAGCCAATCAATTGAAAGCATTACACACCAAACATCACAAATAAACCTAATTGCATTGTCAAACAAGAAAGTCATTGATTACACCATGAACTCCATGTAAAATCCATTTCTTCTCTAGAAAAAGAGAGATTAGCCACTCATGATGTAAAACAAATCAAGCAAATAAGATTCAAACGCCATCATAGTTGCAATTCCAAGATAAAAAACCACAAATATAAGGAAGGCAAATATTTAAAATCAAATAAACCAGTGTCTTCACCCTTTTTCAACTTATTCTTCACTACCTGGTAATGATCTCAAACCTCTTGATCTCCAAGTTGATCTTCTCTCCTTCAAAGCTTCTTCAAAAACTCTCTAAAACTTAGAAGAACCTTAGCCCCGAAGTGCTCTCCAAAACCCTAGCCAAAAAAGACCTCTAAACAACATCTTAACTTCTGTTTAAAAACTAGCCAAAATAATAAGTTATGCAATTTTTCCACAACTTGGTTGTCTCTGACGCCATCGGCACCACCTTGTTGGACATGAGTTGGTAGGTGAGTTGAGTGGGCGTCGGCGGCTCCAGAATGCTATCTACTTGAGATATCTTCACTGTTTTGATTATATCTTCTTCATTTGTTATCATAATTGGATGATTCTTATTTCATTGAACAATTGACTTGAAGAGATTCAACTCTTATGTTGACCACTCTTGTTGAATCCATCTCAATCAATGCCATAAATATTATCGAAGTAATATATGTTCAAATTCAGCTTCTTTTCAACATGATTTGTTGACTGAAAATCCAAATAACTCTATTAAATATAATATTTCCTCAAATATAGTTACAAACCAATAAAACATGCCAAATGAGGTTCCAAAACATGTGAATTTAGGCATTAAAACATGGTATGGTATAAACTCATCAGTCCCAAACTCCCAAAACGTACATCTTTAACTCCTAAAAATCAAAAATTAAAAATGACCTTAAAAGTAATTGAATATAGATAATTTATAAATCAAATGGTTGTCTTCACTTTTGAATCACAAGATAGATCCTTCACTCTTTTTGTTCTTCCTTTTCTAGAATTTGAAGATTAAAACTTTCTTGATAATATAATAATAATGAAAGGTCCAATCAAAACCTTGAAAAATAAACCATATCCAGATGGTGATGAAATTATAGATAAGATACTAAATGAGTTCACCCAATTATCATCAAACATTAACCCTTCTGTTGAACCATCTCGTTCTACAATACATCAACCTTCTTCCAATTCTAAAATTCAAAGTCCCAGTCTCCAAGCCCTCAATAAGCAATATTCACAAAGTTTCTTTTAAATATCATCCCCCTAGCTCAACCTCCATGAGTTATGCTACCCTTAGACTTTGAACAGATGCTAATACTAAAAAATTTCATCATGGCAAGCCTCCTCCATATCCAAAGCTATTAGATAACAATTATTGGGCCGACATCAAACTCACTCTCAATCTTGAAATAGCTTCAAATCACTTCATGATGACTTATGCCCTTATGAGAGATGGATGAATGCCAATAGGGAGGTACAAGCTCAAGGACTACCTCCTCCTCATCCAATATTAATGGATCCCAAATATATACAGTGAATGAAACTTGTCCATAATATGCCGAAGGCTCTTAATGTGAAACTCCCATCTGATCAATGAAGTCTCTTCAAAACCTTGCTCTGCTTTGAGGTCATTGATATATTTTGTCACACAATGTATATTTCTCACATCAATGAAATTATTTTTTGCCTATGTGATTCATATTGATTTTTTGGTTATCATCACTTGAATGTTCCTTTCTATTTTACTAGAACTACTTTTCTCTTATGTTCTATCTTTTTGATTTTTACAAAAATGGGGAGAAATATAGAGTGGAAGCTTGGAGTGAAATTAGAAAAGTAGAGAGCAAAATATAGTATCTATTCAGGGGGACCTACATGAGTTAAACTAAAATAGTGCACTAAGTCTAGGAGAGCCACGATACGATTATCCTTGCTCAACTCTTTTGTTCATTTACACTTGTGATTATTTTTACTCTCTTGAAAGGTATTTCACTCAAATGTTTTGTTATTATAAAAAAAGGGGAGAATGTTGAACCAAATGGTATATATGGTAAATAATTAAGTTTTGATGATGATCAACAACATATGAGTGAACACTTGTGGTACTGATAGTTGTGTTCCGAAGCATTACAAAAACAAATACAAATGATATAAAGTGGACAGCATATACAAAGAATACATCAACAAGCAAGATCCACTACACAAAAAGAAGACAAAAATGCTTAGATAAAATGGCATTAAAACTTTGAAAAGAAGCCACAAAGCATATCTGTAGCTATGACATTCAAGCCTTAATAAGTGATCAAATAAATCTTTTATAGATAGTGTCAGTATCAGATAACACCTGCCTCAGATAGATTCAGAAAAACCATTCCACAAATAAGTTAAATAGAATGCTCATACATAACATTTGTCTGCAACACAAAAATGAATTCAGATTGTAGAAGCAGAGATGAAACAGAGCTGAACTTAGACAAATGAAAAACTAAAAATGGAGTCAAAATAATCAAGCATTTATCTCTTATATAAAGTCTATTTAGAATAAAAGAAGAATAAGAAACTCATCTACAATCTTCTATAAATGAAGTAGAAGATGAAGTAGAAGCAGCATAGTGGCAACAAATGAAAATTTTACTTTGTTTGCAATCCTCGTCTACAAGTTTGTTTGCCACTTGCAATAGACAAACCAACAAACATACTACTGAAAAGATAATTCATTTGTGGCTCATCAATTCGATTATTACTTACAGTAGATAAACTAACAGATGAACTGCTGAAAAGATGATTCGTCTATGCCTTACGATTTATCTGTTACTAGTAAATGACAAACCAATGGATGAACTGCTAGAAAGAGACTTCATTTGCACCTTTCAAATTCATCTGCAACTCTTTACAAACAAATCAACAGAGAAAGTCAATTCATCTACTATGAAGAAGCCTTGTTTATGCCAATAAGAGTTATCTGTTACTTATAATAGATAAACCAATAGACAAGGCTACTTCATCTGGTGAATGGTAAAAAGAGAACTTCATCTAGTGAGAGAACTCCGTCTAATGAATAGTAAGAGAAGAACTTCATTTGCGCCTCTACAAATCGTCTATCACTTATAAAAAACAAACTAGAAGATGAAGTAAAAGTGCTATAATGATCTCAGAAAAATTTACAAAAATGGAGTTGTGTATTATATGGATTTACTTAGAGCTAATTTGTTTGTAACTTACAAGAGACAAATTAGGACATGATCAGACAAAGTCCTCAGACAAACTATGGTTGAATAACTATGCCATGTCATGACAAGTAGAAGCTACTTATACCAGACAATGCTGGTTGTACTCTCTGGTCAAATGTTCACTCGAAGTAGATCTTATTAAACATCAGACACATTGAGCTTAGTTGAAGATGGAAAGAAATTCAAAGGAAAGTAGTCTTTACTCTAAGAAAGATTGCAACTCTCAAAGAGAGCATCACTTTAAGCTTAATGGGCATCTTTCCAAAAGAATGAAAGAGTTAGTCATGCAGAAAGTCTTTAGGTGGTGTTTGCCAAAATAGAAAAGTCATCTTCTTCAAGGACAGCACTGCAGGCTTTCCAGCTAGATGAGTTTATGAAGAAGACAACTTTTCAACAGGAGAAAATTCAGAACGGTCTCCAACATTCAATGGAAGCCAACTACCTCCAACGGATAGAAATTCCTAAAGTAATATAAAGGTAGTGCAGTGTCAATGGAGAAGGTTGAGGAAGCTAAGAGAAAGATTAAAAGGAGAAAAGAGCTTAGTTGAGTAAACTCTCTCAATTAGATAAATGCTTCCTCCAAGATAATCAATCTCCATATGTGCTAATAGATGATAAGCCATAAAGAGCTATCCTAATTATATTTTTGGAGTATTGATATCTAATGTGCTTCAACGTGTAATCATTTTATATGTGCTTAAACTCTGTATAATTCGGCCTAGTAAAAGAGGCAAAGTGATGTACAAATTGAGTGTTGTTAATCAGCCATATGAGTTTTGTGTTTAGCTTGAGAAAACCATATTATATGATTTATTTGTGAGCTTTGGAAAATCATCAAGTTTGCTAATGATCTTGAAACTAGTGAGTTTTCTGGTGAGCTCGTAAAAACTGAAAGAGTACTGGGAGTACTATGTTTATGCCTGCTAGAGTTGGAATCCAGAAGAGTATTAGAAACCCTGTTTACGCCCCCTAGAGTAGGAATCTAAAAGAGTAATTTGAGCACTATTGTATTTTTAATATATGGGATATAGTGGAGCCCAAGATAGAATAAGTGTGTACCCTTTGAAGAGTGGATGCAGGGACAAGATGCCCGAACCACTATAAAAAATTGCTATATATATTGTTTGCTTGATTACTTTACTTTGTATGCTATCGCCCTATCATTACATTACACTCATCATTACACACATGCACTATAACCTACTTGAAATGAGAACAGCTAAGGAAAGCCAAATCTATGTGTGGAACAGACACCATAATTGAACAAACAACTATGAAAATCTCATATGTATTACAATATCATTTCTGATCAGCTCATAAACTTTTATTTGGCCATAATTTTCATATGCCCATTTCACCCCTCCCCTCTTGAGCTATCTACTATATAGGACCAATAGGAAGTCTCCATATGCTACAACTACAGCAGACCAGGACGCATGAGATATAAATGTCCTAAACTTGATATGAAACAAGTGGATCAACAAAAAAAGAAATACAAATCCAACTTGGAGAAGATGAACAAAAGCAACATCAATAATGAGAAATATGTAAAGAAGAAGAAGCTCTTACTACATGGGATATATTAGAAAGTATGCTACATGAAAATGCAAGTGAGACAGAAGAAGAACATGAAGCCCAATTTAGCATACTTTCACCAAAAGGAGATAAAAAAGAACACACAGGCATCATCTTCATGGCTATCCATGAAAAGGAGATTACTTTTAACACTGAATCTCCTAGCCTTGAAGAAGGCCTACATGAGTTATATTTTGACTTCAAGGCTTTAAAATCTAAGCACAAGGGACCATTAAGGAGCTTAAGAGATTAACTGATGAATGCTTTAAGCTTAGAGAAGAAAATATTAAGCTCAAGAGTGAGCAATGTACCATTTGAGCAAGTCAAGGTTGAAAATAATGCCCTTAGAAAGACTTTAACTTCCACCTTGTCGGCAAAGAAACCCAAGAGGAAAGGTGGACAACAATAAAAGAAACAAAATTATATTTCTTGAAGAAAATAAGGACCCAAACAGACCATGATTTGGGTTCCTAAATCAATTAATAATACTTTAAATGCTTTACAATCTCTATCTACTAAATTAGTGGCACAAAAAAAAAATAGTGGGTACTAAAGTATTTTTCCATTAACCCTCCTGAACTCATTTCCAAATGGGTGCCAAAGATTAGAGCCTAACCTTGTCAATATAGACATTCTTGAGAGCCACAAGGAGCAACATGTGATAAACTAATAGTGGTTACTCAATGCACATGATAGGGGAGAGAGAGCTAGACATAACTTATTCTTATGCATGATTTGTTTATTATATGAACATTATGTGATGCTCTCAGTTATATGCTTTCAATGTTTTATCCTATATGAACACATGTCAATTAAGTGATGCATGTTTTAGATAAATTGTGCTGAAGGGAATGAAATTGATCTCTAATATAATTACAGTCCCAAGGCATAAGTTAAGCCTATTTTGAAAACTTCATAGTTTAAGGTTGGGAATAGGTATTCCAATCATAGTCAGATCTTCTATAATCATCATTTTGACTTAATTTCATGTTTAGATTATTTTAGATGTTATTTTAGAAAGTTTTGATAGAGTTTTAGAAGTTTTCTGCACTTAAATTTAATTTCTAAAAATTTTGTACACCTTCAAATGTTCTAAAACATAACTTCAGAACACCTAAAGCTTGGGCTCCATTCCATTTTAGAAGATCTTAAAGACAGCCCCTTGCATCTGAAGTTATGACCTCAGACTATCCTTCAGATTATTTGAAATTCTATCCATCATCTTGAACCCTTTCAAATCATTTGAAACCATAAAACCCTAAAACTATCATGAAGCACTTTAAAACCCTCATTTTAGATTGTCCAAAACTCTCACTCTAAAAGTCTAAAACCCCATTTCAGAAGAGATGATTTGAGTTCCCACTAAATTTAAATAATCTCTCCCACTCTAATCTCCATTACTTCATTTTCCCTATAGAAAACTACATTTCCTCTGCTTCGATATTCTGCAAAATCCTTTTTTTCCCCCTCTGCCTTAAGCTAAACCCTAACCCATCTGGTGGTATGGAAAGAGCAAAAGGAACCAATGAGATAGCAGTTTTTGCTTCAACAGTATTCAGAGGCAAAAATAGAAGAGAAGAAGAATCAAAGGAATCAAGCACATTCAAAAGAGGCAGATTTGATAATGGCACTCTTGAGGTAATATTCAACAATAGAGAATCTATATTCAATAGATTTATAATGAATTATGAGAATAAAAAAGTGGTGAAAGGAGGAGTCCTTGATTTTGATGTATTTGGAGAGAGGAAGCTGAACTTGAAAGTATATAGATGGATTAATTTCCAGGTTTGGACAAATTTCCTAAATTACAAGGACAAATGCTACCTTAGAATGGTGAAGGCCCTGATTAGCAACTAAAGACCAAAAACACAGAAATCATGGATACATGAAGTGGAAGTAGACCAATCTATTGAATGTATTAGGGAAAACTTTGGTCTATCTGATGTTGAGGAAGATCGAATTGAATGGCCCTCAACTAGATCAGAGTTATTTTCAGAACTGGCAAGGGTAGCCATTAAGGAGAAAGAAAATTATCTTCACATAAGTCACTTAGACTTTAATCTCAAATTGGCCCATATTCTCATTAACAACATTCATCAAAAGATTGGAGCGAAAGATCAAATTTTTGAAAAAGATGTAAACCCACTATGGGCAATGAGGAAGGGAGAAAGGATTGACCTTGCCCAGATAATAATGGATTAGTTATATTTGGTCAAGACAACAACAAGATTTCCACTGCCTTATGGAATGGCTCTATTAAAATTCCTAAGGGTTGCTGGAATAAATTTGTCAATAGAAGGAGAAGAATTTAGAAGGAATAACATGGTGAATGAAGTCACACTGAAGAAAATGGGCTTCATAAAAACTTCAAATGGATGGACTTTAGAGAACCCAAGGAAATTAGAACTAGTGAAGAGAATAAGAGAAGAACAAGAAGGTAGTAGAATGGAAGAATCAGCAAAACTACAAGAAGAAACTTCAAGGGCAAAAGGAACAAGAAGAGAGAAGAAGAATCAATGAGAGAAGAAATTTCAGCAGCAGCAACAGTAGAACAACCTACACCATCCTCCACTAGAATAATTCCAACCTAAAGTCCTCCAACCATTCCTTCTCCAATTAGACCTACTCAATTAAAACAACCAACTCCACAATTCTCTTAGTCAACCTACCCTAGTCCAACCTCCTTTCAAGCCATTGTCATAGCCCATCTAAAACTAATCCACACTAGGATATCTAACCTTAGAAACTAGTCTTTTGGCCTTTCACGCAAAAGTAGATGCATTAACTTCATTACTTGAGTCTACTAAATCCCAATCCCAACCAGCTCAATTCTCCACTCCATCGTTCTCCATTCATCAACATAGACCATCCTTAACCATTAGGTCTACTCACTCCTCTCCTTCACATTCTTCCTTCCATTCTCAACCTGCTCTTCACTATCCTCACCCAACATCTCCTACTTCACCACAACCAGAAATTTGCACAACCATCATTTCCGTATCAACTTCCATCATTTCCTCAACCTCCATAGTTTTCTCCACAACCTCCTATTGATCAACCAATTCCTCTAAGTTCCTCTATCACCACTTCATCTGATTCTAACTCTTCTACCTCTGAATTAGATATTCCTCTATCTAGACTACCTTGTATCTAGTCTATACAATCCTTACCTCCACCAAAACTAACTACTCAACCTTCACTTCCCCCATCTCAAGCAATTCCTCCACCTCAACTTCCAACCAAATCTGTCATCTCACCCATTCCTTCTATTCCAACCCAAACCTTACAATTTAGCTTCCCACTATCCCTCAACCTACTCCTTCATCCACTAGGAAACCTGCCAAATGATTCAAAATGACTTTCCAAGAAATTCAAATTAGAAGGCAGATAAATAAAACCATAGTCTTTGTTCTAAAATCTCAAAATAAGTCTTTTTCAACTCAAGACCTCCATTTCAAGATTTTGAGGATCCAAATTTTCTATCCAACATCATTGTCCTCAAAGACCCTCCTCATACACCTAAAAATTACAAACCCAAACCTCTTCCAAATGTCAATGACTTCTTACCCTTGTATCTGAAAGACTCTAACACTCCTTCCCCACTTCAACCTGTACCAAAGCCTACTTCTAAGCCCACATCCATCTCTATCAAAACCATTCCTTCTAAGAAATATAACACTATAACATACACATCCAATACAAATTTTTTCTATCTTCCAGAGGATGTGTATCTTAAGAGAAGAAAACTCCATATTGATGCTCTCATGTTACATCTACCTCTAACTTTTCCAGAATTAGCAAATCCTGGATATAGGGAGAGACTTAGGATCATTGTACCTCCTGATGTCCCATCCATTGCTCCTACTCCTAAACCTAGCTCTTTACCCAAGCCCACTCTAAAGCCTGCATCCTCTTCTAAACCTCTTCCTAAACTCAAATTCAAGATTCCACCAAAACCCAAAACCAAGCCACCAATTGAGCCATCCCCATCATCCTCCACCAAGAAGAATACCCCCATCATCCTCCACCAAGGAGAATACCTTGCTAGCAAGAATTCAACTCATCCCACCTATAGAACCACCCATGGCCATTCCTAATGACCTCACCTTTGTCCCCATTGAACCACCTCCTGAAACCAAATTTGCAGTCTTTAGAAGACCTAGAACCCCAGCACCCAAGTCTCCCAAACCACCCTCTCCTCCCATTAGGTCTCTTGAACCCTCTAAATACCATAAGTTCTTCCCTCTTAAGAGACCCAAGCCACCCCTCAAAAAACCTTAACTTGCTACACATTTTTGCCTTTGTAATTTTTCTTATGTCTATTTGTTTTGTATATAACAATATTGTAACTTTGTATTTCTGTACATTGTATACATCATTCATCAATGAAACACAATTTTTATTTCATTATCTATGTTCATCTATTTTTCTCTCCCCAATATTCCTTTTTATTATGACAAAAAGGGGGAGAAAGAATTAGAGTTTAGTGCATTCATGTAGGGGAAACTTTTAGAAATAATTTTAGAAGTGCAGTTAGTAAAGGGGAGCTATATATTTTCAATGAAATCTTTTTTAGTTCTCATTCTGTATTATAAATGTTTTATCCTTTTTGAAAGGTATTTCACTCAAATATTTTATCATCATCAAAAGGGGGAGAATGTTGATCCTAACCCTTTTTAATCAATTTGATTTCGATGATGAATATAATTAACTAAGTTTTGAATGAGCAAGAACATGAGAGTGAAGTGTTAAGGTAATGAAATTTATGTTCCCAAGTGTGCAATCATGTATATGTATAAATTAGAATAAGGGAAGTAACTTCAGAAGAGTGGATAACATATATAAGCTTATATTAGAAATAAGATCCATAGTCAGTTAGCAAAGGAAGAAAGTAATGTGAACGCTCAAGGAAAAATGACTCTAAACTAAGAAGAAAGATTTTAGATGTATTGAAACACATTTGAAATCAAGAAAAACAAAGTCAATATGTGAAGAAATTTAGAGAGTTTGGAGACAAAGGCTGTAGACACAAGATTTGAGTCTGAAATGACTTCAGAAGTTGTTTCAGATGTGTGATCCAAGCTTCTAAAGCAAAACTACAATTGAAGGATATGTCTACCATTAAACATAATCCTTAGAGTGACTTCAAAAGTATTTTAGAAGTGCTAAAGTACATTGCTGAAGTCATTCAAGTCAGATGCAAAGAGGTTAGATATGAAAACAACTTCGTAAATGCTTCAAAAGTTATGGAGGACAGTTTCAGAAGTACTGAAGCACTTGTACAACACACTTCAAATGTGCTGAAGCATGAAGCCTTGATGTTGAAGATTTAACATCATTTTAAATGTTCTAAAGTTTTACTTCAAACCTACTAAAATATTCCTATAGCGCATCACTAAAGGAAGAAATGAAAGTCATTAGAAAATGGCTAAGTCCCAAACCTTAGAAGTTTGGAAGAAAACTTCAGATGGACTGAAGCATGAAGGCACTGCTTTTAGCACTTACAATGGTCTAAAGTTAGTGCTTTAGACATTCCCAAAATGCTTCAAAAGTGCTAAAGTTGAAAGACACATGGCTAAGTAATTCATGTCATTTTAGTTGTTCTAAAGACTTACTTCAGATGTGCTAAAGCACTATTCCATAAGTGCCAGTTTAAGGAGTTCGTAACAAGTGCAAATCTCTGCCACTTTAGAAGTGCTGAAGTTACTGCATCAGACACTCTGAAGGTGTAGTGATGTCAAACAACAACAAGTTCAAAATATCTGAACAAGCGCCACTCATAGAAGCTCTCAATCATTTCAAATGTGCTAATGTCTTTACTTTAGAAGATTTGAAGCCATGAGAAAAACTCAATGGTCTGAATTTTGAACATTTCATTGCATTAAATGAACACCATCCTCCATAATGGACCAATTTTAAGCTATGATATAAAAAAAGTTAACAAGGGATGTTCCAAAAGTAAGAGAAGATATAAAAAGAGTTAACAAGGGATGTTCCAGAAGTAAGAGAAGCAAACGAACAAACATAAAGAGCATTTACTCACATTTTAATTTTTCTTCCAACACTCTCAACTCCACTACGCAACATTTAGATCTACATTCAAAGTACATTCCTCTATAACTTTTTTGCAGTTAGAATCACTTAGTTTTAATTTTTCATCCATTTATTTTTCTACTTTAAATTCTATACATTCAACCTACATTAGAGTCATTCTTTTGTACAACAATATCTCTATTATTTGGGCCAACAAGCAAGGGGCTTACTATTTATTATGTAAATTACTGCAAGTATGTCAGACTTGCTGGGAAACTATAAATGTTGTTGGTTTGAAAACTAATGGTTGTAAGAGTTATTTGGTGAACAAGAGAAAACCAACAGGTGTTTAGTGGAACCTGAGTACAGTGGTGGGACTAACTTAGAGAGTGGAGTAGGTATCAAGGGAAGGGCCGAACCATTATAAAAATACTTATGTTTGTGTGTTGTGTGATATTTGTCCATTCTATGAAAGCATTATATTTTATTCGGCCAAAAATTTTTGAAAGCTCAATTCACCCCATCTCTTGAGCTACCTTTTGAATGGGACTAACAATCCATGGTCAATCACCATAAAAATCATTCATCATTAATATCAAAATATTGATGCATGCCATGTACACTCATTCTATACAAGACACTTCAATTGGGTATTTCCAATACCATATACATTTTGCGTAGTCATATTACACCCTTAGTGAGTTTTCTAAACTATCTATATGGTCCTAGGCTCAATGATTACTCTATTAACCCAATTTATCTACCCAATTCCATAGCAAGCCTAGTATAAGCAATCATATATGCTTATGTAGTTCATGTTAAAAATGGACAAATTATAAAATGTGATAAAACTATTGGCATCTAACTTTTGCATACTCAGTTCAAATCTATGCATGTTGATAATTCCAAATAAAATCTAAAACCATATAATATGAAAGAATTTTATATTTAAAACATTTAACTAAGGCATGTGAGCTAAATCCTTCCAAGAAATATACAATTTACAAAAAATATAATTTTGGCAATAGTTTAGGTCAAGGTTCACTCTGTTTATTACTTTTACTATAAGGAAGTTATTGGATTGCACATTGATCCTCTACTATTGGAATTCCTTCACTTCTCTATCTTGATTTATCAAGAATATCAAAATATAATATAAATAGAACTTTTTGGCTATTCTATTTATTTTTATCACTTTCCATATTATTTTGGTTATTCTTAAGTTTCATACTATTGGTCATATCCTAATTGGCTTATTTATGCATTTTAGGAGTGCATTTTCATCACTTTTTATCCCATTTTCCATTTAGTTTAGATAGAAATATCTTTCTTATTAACTATTTACATGATCAGACTATAATTCAACTTGTGTTTACTAATTTTGTTGACTGAAAACCAGTCTATTTTGGTCATTAGGCTGATGGTTAGATAGCCAATATTTCTAGCATTCTTGTTGTCACTTAATCATTATGTTCCACATAATTTGTATAAGATTACATATAAAATCATTTAGTTAAGTTGATTTTCATATTCATAGTCATAGATTAACCTCATTAGCAATAAATTAACCCAGCAAAAATCATAACAAGTCCCCCATTGAGCTATTCATTTGAATGGTCAGGCATGCATTATTTCAACTTTTTGTTTGTATATTCTTTTAGCTATTAAACATTTTCATCACTAATAGTTTTGTCTTTTCACTTAATTAGATCATAACTTTTGAAAAGATGTGTTATGTATTAATTAGTATAAGGTTAAAGGGCCACTTAACTAATATTTAGATTTTATCCTTCAAATTAAGCTGGACTAGTATGAGGGTTTAATTATTTATAGCTCTCTTATTTACATACATTTATCACCTCTTGAACTATTTCAAATATCATTAATATTTGAATTTCTTCCTAAAAAGGCTATTAACTCTTTGAATCAGACTTTCATATGAATATTAATACCATAGTAGGTCATTTCAAATAGGTCTAGGATTGCTCAACTCACTGCTTCCCATTAAAAGAGAAAATAGGTCTCTAAGAGTTATTCTCATTGTAACGAAGACAAAATGAGGAAGAAATGGAATAACATCATGGTATTGGTCATCTTTCAAATAAATCAAGCAATTTTCCATTTTTATTGATTTTCCTCAATTGATTACACTTTCCGTATACATCAGAAAAATTGTGTGTTCACATCCCAGACCACAAGTGGTCCTAATTATATCTCCACAATAGAGAAAACCCTTGATTAAAAGGAAAAGTACAATGCATCTTAGAAATTCAAAAAAAAATACACACACTCTCTCTCTCAAAATAGATGTGTGCTGTCTTTGGGATCGCCGAGCACATTGCGATGACTTGATATTTAGGAGATCGCCTCAAGTCAATGGGCCAATGGGATGACACGGTTCTAGACTGGGTTGTTAGACACTAGGTCAACTAGAAAATGGGTGTTTTAATCCGATTGGTTTGTCCCAGGTGAGATCAAGACTGGGTGATTTCTATTATTTAGACTGTAAGAAATCATGGAGACAGTAGGTGTTTTGTGACCCAATTGGCATATCCCGAAAGGACTCAGAACCGGGTGATCTCTATTGTGTTTAGACCTGAAAGAGATCAGAAGAAAACAGGCGACCTAGGTTTGATTAAGCCTTCTCTCATTGCCCATGAGAAGCTTAGGAAGAGTAGGCTAGATTAACTGGGTTTAGTTCGGCTCTCTCAATTATCCATGAGAAGCTTAGGAAGAGTAGGCCAGGTTAACTAGGTTTAGTTTGGCTCTCTCAATTACCCATGAGAAGCTTAAGAAGAGTAGGCCAGGTTGACTAGGTTTGACTGCTTTGATAAATGGTACATGCTAAGGTTTGACTCAGTGAGTCATGACTCAGTGACTCGATCCTAGACTCAAGCTTTTGAATGAGTTGGTGAGTGGTGGTTGCTAAGGTTTGACTCGGTGAGTCACGACTTAGTGACTTAGTCCTAGATTTAGGCTTTTGAATGAGTTAGTGAGTGGTGTTTTCCAATATCCTATAAAAAACTGTAAGCAGGCGATCCCTGCTGTTTATACTGTGAGAGATCGAAGATCCAGACTACATGAATTAAGCCTAATTACACTTTGAGTTAATTAAGTCTACTCACGATTAACACTAATGATAGTGATTAGTGTTAATGACAGTTCTTAGATGATGTCATTAATTTCCTGATTTATAGGGTAGTTATGTGGTTTAATCAGGGTTCAAACAGGTTTTAATGTGCTTAGAATGTCTAAATCAGTATTATCCTATTGTCCATTGGTCATATGGAACCCACTATTACCACAACATGGATGGGACCCATGTGTGTACCCTGGTGGGGCCATGGCAGAGTGCCCTCAGGCACTAGAGATATTGCCAGTGGCCAAAGGCCACCGGTGTCACATGAGGCACCTGCCTCTTGAAGATTCCTCGAACTCCTCCCCCAAGCTCCAAGAGAATTCTCCTTTCAAAAGTTCTCTCTTCTACCAAAAAATCCTCCCTTCTTCAAGAAGAGGGAGGGGTATTTATAGGCCCTAGGTCTTCTGAGGATAGTTTAGGAATTTTAGTTTCGACATGGCGGCATTTTGGGTATTCCAGCTCCACCATTAGGGCATTTTGGAAAACTCTTAGAAATATGCCCAGCTTCACCAGTGGGGGCATTTTAGGAATTTTAGCTTCACCATGGGGGCATCTTGGGAAATCCTTTGGAAAATATGCCCAGCTTCACTAGTGGGGGCATTTTTGGAATTCTAGCTCCACCATGGGGCATCTTGGGGATTCCTTTGGAAAGTATGCCCAGCTTCACCAGTGGGGGCATTTTTGAAATTCTAGCTCCACCATGGGGGCATCTTGGGGATTCCTTTGGAAAGTATGCCCAGCTTCACCAGTGGGGACATTTTTGAAATTTTGGCTCCAACATGTGGGCATCTTG
>JAYJMB010042045.1:0-31984 GCA_036873735.1 Pouteria campechiana
GGGATCGACCCTTGCATAAGCACACTAGACTATACATCGACCGTGCACTTGCGAGGTATTAAATTTGAGCCATCAGAGATGTATAATGAACTAATGATATATTTGAATTTTGTGTGATTTAAATTGTGACCATGTATTATGTGAGGACCAAATGGATATGGAATAGAAGCTAAAGTTATGGAAATGGAAGCATTACACCATGGTCCTTCATGCTTTCACACAAATAAGTAGGCTCTTTTTTCCAGTTAAATATATTACTGAATGGGGATATGAATATCCCTTGCTTTGTATAGGCATGTATGAATGGATGGGGATAGTAGATATCCTAGTTGGCTATAAATATGTTTGATTATGTGATATATTATGTAATGTTTTATGTTACTGGGATATGAAATATTCCATAGTGAATTGCATGGTTTGTATTATTGATGGTTCAAATTATAATGAAGTGTACAAACGTATAACAATATAGTGTGCATTGCAATCCCATAGAGAATGGTCAAACCGACTTAATCAATTTTAGTTATTGAACTTTCTTAGCTTTAAAAGGAAAGTATTTATAACTAAATGAATATGGAGTAATGATTGGTGTAATTTTAGAATTTCAAAAATTTAATGGAATGCAGGAAAATTAATGACCAATAATAATGTAGGGAGATTAGCAAGATGCGAAGGTCCAATGATCTAATTTCACCACTAGATGATACCCTTTGCTAGTGGAATATCGGATTCAATGCCTCACTTGGGTTTGTTCTTTCAAAAGTAAGATCATTATTGTTAGGTGTGCGGGTTTAAGTCTTGTGCTTTCACTCATTACAATTACCTATGGTGTGTAGCATAATTGAGGTGAAAACCTATTAAGCTCAAGAACATGATGATCCAAAATAACATGGTTTAGCATATGATATTTACCTTAACCATCTATCCTTTTTATTCAAGGGAGCTCATGGTTTAGCATATGAACTCTACCTTAACCTTGCTTGGATAATTAATCTAACTCATAATATTGGTGATCAAGCAATAAAATAAATTAAATCATTGCAAATAGCATCATGAATGAAACAAGATCATATAGTCATTAATAACCAATAATCCGCATAACAAAGAGTATAAAAAAGGGTTACATCTTCTCCCAATAAAAAGATATTTAGTTCATAAGAAAAATGAAAATAACTCTCTTTGATAGGATTATCACAATGAAGAACATCCTTTCTTCCTCCTCTGGCTTACTTGAAATCTCTCCTTCTTCTCTACAAGAAACTTTCAGAATTTACCCTCAGAACCCTTAGAAGAACTCTCCAAATGGAAGTGAGAATAACCACCAAAAACCCTAACTTCCTTGCTTAAAAACCAAGGCTCTGTACTTACAAAAAAATTGCTGAAATTAGGGAGCCACTGGCGCTAGCGACATTGGCTAGATTTCGACTTGCAAATTTTGATTTTTAGGTCCTTTACAGTTGTCTTCTTTTTCATCCTTTAAGCTTCATCTTTTCCATCTTCAAAACACCTATAAAGTAGATGAATAAATATGAAATTCATCTAAAAGAAATAAGTATTTGTAAATAATTAAACTTAAACATATATAATGTAAGTGAATGAAATTTACTCATGAAATACCCCCAAACTTACTCATTTGCTCCTCCTCGAGCAAAATTGAAACACGAGCATACACTATGTGTTGGTCCCATTCAGATGGTGACTCAAAAGGGGGTGGGGGTGAATTAAGTCTTTGAGATTTTTAGCCAAATAAAGATTGAAGTGCAAAGCAAAAGAAAAGATTGATAACACAATGCACTTAAACTGGTATTTTTATAGTAGTTCGGCCCTTCACTTGGGTTCCTACTCCACTTCTCTAAGTTAGCCTTTTCTGCTAAACATAGGTTCCACTAACACTTGTTGGTTTACAAGCTCACTAATAACTTACTGGTTTTCTAAGTTCACCAAAAAATTTTACACAAATATTCAGCAAGTATCGTACTTGCTTTCACTATATAGATGCAAGTTCTCAAACTTGCAAAGATATGCAAAAATAAAAGTATACAAATATTGATGCCTTTAACAGACTGATTTTGTACTAAGTTTGAAAGCAATGAACACTAATAATATGAAAATAAATGCAATAGGATTCAAATCTCCAAAAGTTGTTGAATGTATGAGTGGCTTTGAATGCTTCTTTGAATGAATAGTAGTGGAGTTGAAATCGTAGAAGAAAAGCTATAAAGACTTAGTAAATGCTCTCTCTTATTTTTTTAAAATTTAAAACCATTGTATTCTTTGATCTCGCTTAACTCCTTTTATATTTGAGACCTCTGACTTTCTTTTAGATCTCTGACTTTCTCTGCTATGGTAGGTGAGAATCATTAAATGCTGAGGAATATTTGAATTTAAAACCATTGTACTTTCAGCATTGTTTTGGAGGCTATGAATTAACTTTAGATCCTCTAAGCTTCTAAGTAATATGGAGTTTCTGCAAACCTCGCACAAGTCGCTGTTATTTTAGTTGCATCAAAGATTTGCTTAGGAGGCTCCAAAGTGGTGTGACGAGAGCAACTTGCATCAGGTGAATTGATGTTGACTTCAAGGTCTAGTTTGTCTCTGAAGTAAGTGTTCCATGACTCCAAAGGACTAATTTTGACTCTAATGAGTCATATTCATAGAAGATTTTTTGGTTTGTTAACTCTAAAGGCAGAATGTCATTGTCTCCAAAATTCCTTATTGACTCTAAAGAGCTTTAACTATGTCCGAAGACTTTGAGTTCATAACTCCGAAGCAGCTTGATTAACTTAACTTTGAAGCTTGTAAGCCTATGACTCCAAAGTACATTCATAGACTCCAAAGTATATGAGTTCATAACTCCAAAGTAGTACCAACAGTCTGACGTTATTTCTTTCTTTCTGTAAAGTGCTTTAGTGGCTCAGAAACTCCTTTGCTTAGCTCTGATGCATTTTTTCTGAGTTTGATACTTTCTGACTTCATGAACTTGAAAGGTTTCTCCTTTGTCTCTGAAGTATTCTAGTGGCTCCGAGCATTAACCGTTTGTCTTCAAAGAGATTTGAGCGACTCTGAAGAGATGAGATTTGATCCTAAAGTTGACTCAGAAGCTTCCTTGAAAGCTTTAAACTTTTTGTTTTCTTCTTTTAAGTAAATCTATAATTTATATACTTATTTTACTTGAGCATTTACTTGGTTTCTTCCTTTGATCATCATTAAGTTTATTCTTATAGATTAATTTGAAAGTATTTCTGTAAGTACTTGAGAATAGAAGGTTAGTAACCTAATATTTCACTCATGTATTTATTCATCATCAAAACATATTTGGTTAAGAATGTTCATCATCAAAATCAAGCTATTTTAAGAATATATGTTCAACATTCTCCCCCTTTTTGATGATGATAAAATATTGAGTGATATATCTTTCAAAATTTATGCAAATATAGAAAATTTAAAGTGACTAAATGCTTACAGGTTTGATATTCAATGAAATTCTATTAAATCAGTGTGACTCCCTATGAATGGATGCACAAAATTTCAACTTGGTTTCATACAAAAATTTCATATATTCAATACATAATATAAAATCAATTTCATACATTTAGTATATTTTCTCCCCCTTTTTGTCATAATCAAAAAGTGGAAAGAAAAAAATGAAGATTTTATACCCTTTCATGACCAAAATGTATATATACATAACTTGTCATGGACAAAAAAAATTTAATTACAAAACATGATCAAATTTTCATACATACAAATTCTTTTATAGAAAATAGATAGTACAAGAAAAATATGCATCAGAAAGAAAATTTTGCAAGGGCAGCAGAATCAGCGGGATGGTTTGGGTTTTCTTTTATAGGTTTTAGAAAAAGAAGCTTTGTGTCGAGGAAGAGGAGGCTTGGGTTGAGAGGATGATGGTGTAGAAGAGGGCTTGGTTGGTTTGGGAGATGACTTGGATCTTTTTGGAGGAGGAGGGTAATGAAAAATGGATCCTTTGGGATTGCTGAAGGAGCTTCATGGGCGTATGCTATTGGTCCACAATTAGAAACATAAATGAAATTAATATGTTCTGTAAATTGTGGATTTAGCAACTCAGGAAAAACTACAGGAGTCCCTTTTAAGAGACCTCTGTATTGGCATTCATTCTGGCTATGTACTCCTGATGGTATATCGTTATTCTGGGGAGAAGAGCCTTTTTGTGTTCCTTTAGAGGTGGAATCCTTGACTTCCTCTTAGGTTTGGAGGAGGATGGCTGAGATGAAGGTGTGGAAGATGATGGTTTTGGTTTTGGAATTGCAGGAGGTTTTCTAGTTTTAGGTTTGGTAGAAGGTGGTGGTGAAGTTTTTGGTTTTGGTAAAGTGGCTAGTTGAGATTGGATCTGCCTTATCCTGTGTTGAAGAGAAGGATCAGATAGCTAAGGATATGGAAGATGAAGATTGTTAGCTATTGCCTCTAAATTGGAAGATTCATAGAATGAGAATTCTTCCTCAGTGATAAAAAAGAGTTGATAAGGACCTAAGGGAGATGAAAATTTAGTTCTGGGAGGCCTTGAAGCTAGAAGCATCTAAAGAAATTTCTTGGTGTATGTTTGGAGAATTGAATCTCTAATAGGAATTTGGATTTTGTAGCCCTTTGGATTCAATGGTGGATCAGGAAGAAGTTGATTCATATGAAGAATGTCAGGATCCTCAAGTTCATGAATGGATATTCTTGAGGAGATAAAATGATGAATTAAGAGAGAAACATCTGAGCAATTTCAAAGTTGATTTTTGACTGTAACACCTGTGGTGTTTGAAATCTACTAATGTAGAAATGGGTAGAGTTTGTTCCACAAATTTGATAAATTTCACTAATTTGAGTTACTTAAAGTCAATGAGAAGAAAAAGAACTGAAATAGTGGATTTGAAAAAAAGCATATTTATAATCAATGTAAATGGCCTAAGATAGTTATTATATGTATTATAATATGTGTGAAGAATTAGTTTGAGTATTGGATGCAACATGGAATGAAAATGGCATATGAAGTCACTTATAATAGAAAATTCGGTTAAAAAGAACTGAATAGGTGATTTTTGGCAATTGACCTCAAACAAGGTAGAAAATGGTATGAACATATCCCATTTAATGTATATGATACATAGAAGGTGATAGTTATGATGTTTAAAGTATTTTATGGGAAATGAGGCTATTAATGATTTTGTTTAAGTATAGATTTGGAAATTGAATAACTTATTGCAATGGACAGTTATTATTTGGATTTGGGGTAAGAATTAATTTCTTAGATGAGTATTTGAGGATGATTATGCATGAAATTAATGAAAAATAAAATGATTAAAAGTTTAATGATGATATATGATAGAAAAATGAAAATTTTGGAAGAAAACTAAAGGGGCACAAGTGTGTATTATAAAAATGTTAAATTTGAAAAAAGGATCATTGTGATTGATTTTTGACATATATAATGGACTATTTTGAAAAAGTTTTCAACATGAAATTTTAGAGCATGAAATTATTTGTCTAATAGAAGAAAAATACTTGATTCCAATGTCATATGAGGAAGTTATGACTAATATACCGAAGTTATTCCAAATGACTGAAAAATAACAAGATGAATGAGATAGGGGAGTGATTTGGAAAACATTGTTGCATAAAAGTTGTATCCCTCAACATTATCTTTTTAATTCTTTAAAAATTAGGTCGTTTGGAAATCGAATGAAAAAGTTATACTCAAAATACTATCACTATATCGGACAAAAAGAGCTTGTCGTAGTAAGCCTCTAGAAAACATGTTCTTTGGCATCCAGCAAGACCTTGCCATGACAAGGCAATTTTTTGCCATGGCAAGGCGATTTCATGTTGCGGCAAGGCTTTCAAAAATGCATTTTTTTGGCTGTCTAGCAAGTCCTTGTCGCAGCAAGACTTTCCCCTGTCACGGTAAAAGTTCTATGGCCCATTGGAGTACACAAAAAATCTAATTTTTTAAGCTTGAAAACCATCCTGTTTTTCATTTATTCCATATTGTTTCTTCTTTTTCCTGCCTTAGCTTTGGAACCCATCCTATTTAGCCCAAATTCATGCCATTTGAAATTGGGAAATTCCTTTTCTAGGTAAATTATCACTTAAGCATGCCTCTTGGTTTGGCTTTTGATGATTTGGATGGTGGGAAATAGAAAAAGATCTGATTTCTTGCAAATAGAAGAGGCTAATGGCAGCTTTGGGTGTGGATTCTCATTTATGAATGAAAGACACATGTATATTTCATGGTAAGTTATTTCTATTAACTGAATTTCTATTTTTGCTTAGCTAGGGTTTTATAAATTTTGTGAATAGTAATTTTTGGGAAAAATTTCATGGTGTATGTTGTATTAAACATGGGGGAATTATTTAATAAGATAATTTTAGTGATTTAAACATGAAAATTCATGAATTTAGCCTTGATAGGGTTTTTACCCATTTATGAATAGTAACTATTTGAGGGAAATGCTGGGATTGTGTTGTCACATCCTAGGAAAAATGAATTATTCATGTTTAATGATATTCTAAAACTTAATTGGGCATGGGAATTTATAATTTTGTTAAGGTAGAGTTTTGGAAGATTCATGAATAGTGGAATTTGAGATATAAAGATGAAATTGATAATGGATTCATAAGAGAAAATTATTAATTCATGAAGAAGAAGGTTTTGGGATTTGTTTGGGATGTTGGGAGTGAACAATCTAATTTTTAAAGAGAATCTAAATAAGGTTAAAAAGAGGTTCTTGTGTGTAGCATGATTAAGCAGTTAAGTTATTGAATTAAGGGCATAATCGACTTGTGATTCGGACTTAATCACTTGTATAGGATAGTCATCACATGTTAATAAATGTATAATTCCTTGTTATTTATATTGAATCCTCATGAATTAATCGATGATTATAGCCTATTTGATAAAAGGCTTTCATGAGGAATTGATGTATTAAACAAAGGGTTATTGACTAGCTAAGCCTAGATCAAGAATCCAAGTTGATTAACAATGTACATGGATGATATGGATAGGTTGAAGCATATGAGAAATTTATAATTGGACTTGAATTAGTCGATTAAAGTTATCTTAGTATTAAGAGCATAATTAAATGTAATTATAATATATGTTATGCATGTAGGGCCTGTGAGCAATGATTGGAGAGGAAGTTATAAAATCTAAGGAGCTATGGAATTGAACTTTCTTAAAGTAAGTAGGCTCTTTCATTTGGCTATATGAAATATATCATTTGTTTAATCGGGCATTTGTGTTTTGGTTGGGGATAGTGCATATCCCATATTTCCTTATTTCTAATATGTATTTGGTTTGGAATACTTAATGTTTTGTTTATGGAAAGTTTATTTAATTGTTTAGGAATAGTGAGAATGAGTCATGGAAATGATATTATGATTTGTAGAAATTAATAAAGTTGATATATATTTATGAAGTATATGAGCAGGATTGAATGCAATCATTTGAGATTGAATTTATAATGTAAATGAGGATTTCATGAGTATAGATTTTGATTATTTGGATATGAAATGATATATTGGTTATGAACATGTTATTTTAATTCATTATTATTTTTGAATCATGCCTGCTTACTGAGTTGCTGGACTCATGCCTTCTTATTTATATTTTTAGCTAGCAGGTCAAATAAAGAATTCCAACTGTGAGTTAGAACTGAGATGCAGGATTTGAAGACAACTAAATTTTGCTATAATGAGTTGAAATTGCAAATTTTAAGTGTATTTGTATGTTTGTATTCATGAGATCTCAAATGATGTATAAGTGGTGTAAAGGCATGTCTTAGTGAATTATTTGTCATATTGTAAATGAAATTGTATAATTAGAAAGATGTGGAGTGCCATCATGATTCACCTAGATCTTGGGTTATGGGAGTATGGTCATGTGTATTTTAGAATTAATATCATTACTTTATTTTATTTGTTAAATATTTTATAGGTTAAACCCTAGTAATTTAGGGAAAACATTGTCCATTTTTCTATAGAAACTAGTGGAGTTCCAAAATGGGTATCAAACACCCCACCCTAAAAAGTAGGCGAGTCACGGTGAAAATACAGTGTAAAATAATAAGTTGTGCCTTGGAAGGTGGGGCGTGACACTGATATACTCTTAAACTCAGAAAATTTCATCTTGATTGAATTTGTGATATGAATAAGAATTTCAGGATTATCAAAAGTTGGTTTTTGAGGAGATTGTGGAGGAGTTAGAGTTCTTTTCCATTATGGATGAATTGAAGGGGAGTTCCATTCTAGAGGAATTTGTTCAATTCATTTAGGAAAGAGTTCTCCTGACATATAGAGGTCCTTTTTAGTAAAGCCTAGATCATCATATGGTCTTGGATTCTAGATAAAATACATTTGAGGAAGAGGAATAATGATAGGATACTTTCAATGTCGAATAATAGCTCTATGAGGATTGGTAAGGTAATTCTTGGGCAAACTAGAGAAGACCTCACTATTGGGAATTGATAGAGGCTATGTTGGAGGAGGGAAGAAACAACTTTAGCAAGTTCACTATCAGGTTAAGTAACCTCTAGAATTGCAGAAAATGATGGATGAGGAGGTGATTGTGAGGGAGAAGACATCATTGTGATGTGAGAATTAGTTCTAACTTGAGAAAAGTGATGTGGAAGTGAGGAGAAATGAGTTGGAGGTGGAGAGAAACGAGGGTGATAAGCTTGACTTCTGAATAACTCTGCTAGAGATTATAGAGAGTCAAGTCATTGATCAATCTTATTAGCTCTTAGGATCGTGGATGATATAGCAGTGTTATGTCTATGATTCATTATATTCATTTGAAGAGCTAGAGTAGACAAAATCTATTCAATATGAATCAGTCATTCTTCTAAGTTGAGTGGGATATATGGTGTGGTGGGGATTGATAAAGTGGTTGGTGTGGTTGGTTGATGAGAGGAAGCGGGTCTTATGAGCGATGGAGATGTACTGGGTGTGAATGAAGTGGTGGCTATTGCTATTGTTGTCTCATTTTCTTCTCTTAGTACTTCTTTTGACCCTTGTACTTTGACATTTCCTAGATCTTCTCTAGAGACTTCTTCTCTTCTTTCCAGGGTCTCTTGTCATGTTGGGCTTTCTAATTCTTGTTCTTCTGATCTAGATCTCTTTAGTTGTTCAATTTTTCTTGGTTTTTCACTGATCTAGCCTTGTGATATCCTCTTGAAACTCATTCTTTTTAAGGTTCTTTCATCAACTATGTCTGAGTCTTTAGACTCTTCTTTCTTCTCTCTAGTTAGATGTACTCCTGCATCTCTGATAATTCTTGTGAAGATCATCCCATATGGAAGTGGAAATCTTGTTATAGATTTCACTAGTATAGATGATCCACTATAATTTATGCAAGATTTATTTTCTCTTTTTTTTTTCAAAGCCCATAGCAATTTTGCATCTTTCTCTGAAATTGAATGTGTGGCTTCTATCCTTGAATACACATTATTTATCACCATTGTGAATGCCAATTTCTAATCTAGGCTGTAAGTAGTTTTCCTTTGTATCTATTTCAACTCCTGCCAGATCTGAAAATAATTTTACTCTACTTGATGGCCACTCAATATGTTATTCTTCAATTTTAGGGAGATTGAGGATTCTTCTCAAGTTATCAGGGGATAGGTTTATCTCAATCTCTCCTATCCATGATTTCTATGTACTTGAGTTCATATTTAGAGCCTTCACCATTCTAGGATAACATGGCTCTTTACAACTCAAAAAGTTAGTCCAACCTTGGAACTAAAACCACTCACATACTTGCAAGTTCATTCCTCTTTCTCTGAATACCTCAAAATTAAATGCTCTACCTTTGATAATTTTCTTAATTTCATACTTTTCAAGATATCTAGAGTAGACATTTTTTTTAAGGAAAATTACCTCAACTGTGTCATCCTCATGCCTTACTCTTTTAGAGATACCTATCTTTGAGGCTTTATCCCTTTCCTTCCATCTAATGCTTGAATCAGTTGTTTTTGTTCTTGCCATTGTAGTAAGAAGAAGTGGGGATTTAGAAATTGATGGAGAAGATACGATGGAAGAGTTTATTGAACTTAGGAGTTTGAATCTGATAGGAAGTTGAGGAATTTCTTTGAATGGATGTTTTTGGATGCTTTAGGGAAAAGGGTTTTAGGTTTTTGGAGGTCTTTGAATAGTTAAATAGAGTTTTAGAATTTCAACTTCTCTGAAAGATGTTATTAGAGGCTTCAAAGATAATGTATGCGATCTTCGATGGCAACAATCATGATGGTTTGGTGACTCTGAAGCAAACATGATCTATCGGAGGCTAAAAAATGATTTTAAGAGGTTCCAAAGTTTTATTTTGGGGCATGGAATTTTTTGAAGTTGTTATAGCCCATCATCGGAGGCTCTAAAATCTATTTTGGAGTCTCCAAAATTTACAAATTTTTAGATTTTTTCTTTTTGAGCATTTTTTTATTAAGAGTTATTAGTAAGGGACACATTCTCCATCTTATAGATGTTTTATTAATTTTCAACTTTAGCATTTAGATCTAAAATAACTAATTCTCTTTATAATTTACTAAATCTATCTTCTAAAAGAAGTTTAGTAAAGATGTTTGGTAATTGATTTTTAGTAGGTACAAATTTTAAAAGTATATTATGAATTTGAACATGATCTATGATAAAGTGATGCTTAATTTCTATATATTTTATTCTGGAATGCAAAACTAGATTCTTGATTAGACTTATAGCACTAGTGTTGTCACATCTTATAGGGATATCAACAAAGTTAAGACCCAAATCATTTAATTGTTGCTTCATCCAAAGGATCTGAGCACAGCAACTATTAGCAGCTATGTATTCTGCTTTAACAGTTGATAAGGCCACAGATATTTGTTTCTTAGAAAACCATGATATGATCATGCTTCCCAAAAACTGACACGATCCTAAAGTACTTTTTCTATCTTCTTTATATCCAGCAAAATCTACAGCTAAGTACCAGAGCCTTTTGAATACCATGAACCGAGTTTTGTTGTGTCTAAGAGATATCTAAAGATTCTCTTTACAGTAATTACATGTGACTTTTTGGTATTTGACTGAAATCTAGCACACATGCAAATGCTAAACATTATATCTAGTCTACTTACAGTTAAATATGATAAAGATCCTATCATACTTCTATAGAGTTTATTACATGCTGATTTACCTCTTTTATCTTTCTCCATCTTTATTGAAGTGCTCATTGGTGTTCCATATCTTTTACTATATTTAATATTGAATTTCTTTAGAAGTTCTTTTGTATACTTGACTTGGTGAATGAAGATTCCTTCTTTCTCTTGTTTGATTTGTAGTCCTAAAAAGAAATTGAGTTCACCCATCAAGCTCATTTCAAATTCTCCCTGCATAGTCTTAGAAAATTCTTGACAAAGATTTTCATTAGTTACACCAAATACTATATCGTCAACATAAATTTAAACTATAAGAATGTCTTTCTGGGCATGCTTAATGAAGAGAGTGGTATTCAATTTACCCCTTGAAAAATCTTTTTCAATTAGAAATTTGCTGAGGCTCTCATACCAAGCTCTAAGAGCCTGCTTCAAACTATAGAGAGATTTCTTGAGTTGAATACATGATTTGTATAATGAGGATCTTTAAACCCAGGGGTTGTTCCACATATACCTCTTCATTAATGAAACCATTCAATAATGCACTCTTTACATCCATTTGATATAGTTTGAAATCCATATATGATGCAAATGCGAGAAGCATTCTAATGGCTTCAATCCTTGCAACAGGGGCATATGACTCTTCAAAATCAATACCTCCCTCTTGACAATACCCCATTGCAACTAGTCTTGCCTTATTTCTTACCATAATTGTTGATTCGTCTAGTTTACTCCTGAAGACCTATTTTGTTCCTATAATAGATTGATGGTTTGGTCTTGAAACAATAGTCCACACATTATTTCTTTTAAATTGATACAATTCTTCTTGCATAACAATATCCAATTTTCATCTTCTAATGCTTGGTCTATGCAAGTTGTTTCTAATTGAGAAATAAAAGCAAAATTATCACATATTTGGTAATAGGATGATCTAGTTCTAACTTTATCGAACACATCACCAATTATTTGGTTTTTAGGATGAGCATGCATAAACCTCCAATATTTGGGAAGAGATGAGTTACCTTCCTCATTTACCTATGTTGTGGATGGTTTAGCTTCATCCATTGCTATCTCTGATAGTGGAGCTTATATTTGTTTATCTTGTAATCTCAGTTTTTTCACACTTGTTGCAAGATTATTTCTCTCATCATCAAAATTATTATTTCTTTTTATGGAGTTAGTATGTTAATCAAATTTAACATGGATAGATTTCTCTACAATCTTAAGTCTCATGTTGTACCCTCTAAATGCATTGCTAACAATGGAATAACCCAGAAAATACCTTGATCAGATCTACTATCAAATTTTCCAAGGTTTCCTTTACCATTATTAAAACTAAAGCATTTACAACCAAAATTATAAAAATATAAAATATTTGGTTTCTTGTCATAGTATAATTCAAATGGAGTTTTGTTAAGTATGGATCTAGCAAATATTTTGTAAATAATATAACATGCAGTGTTCATTGCTTTTAGCCTAAAGATATTATGAGTGGCTGTATTCACTCAACATTGTCCTTATCATCTCTTGTAAGGATTTGTTCTTCCTTTCAGCTACTCCATTTTATTGTGTTCTTGGTGCAAAGAATGTTTGAAGAATTTTGTTGTTTTCACAGAAATCAGTGTATCTATGATTTTCAAATAATCCACTATGATCACTCCTTATGGCAACAATATGAGAGCCTTGTTCATTCTATACACGTTTGAAAAATACTTCAAAGAATGAAAAAGCCTCACCTTTGTATGCTAGAAATATTACCCAGGTAAATCTGCTATAATCATCCATAATGACATCTATGTAATGTGTCCCTCCAAGGCTTCTGTCCTTGTTTGTCCAACTAAATCCATATGTAGTAACTGAAGGAGTTTGGTTGTGTATACTTCTTTGTTTGATTTGAAAGATTCTTTTACTTCCTTACCTTTCATGCAAACATCACACAACTTATTATCAATTTTGAGTTTTGGTAGGGGAACAACTAGATTTTTGTTATACAATCTTTCAATCAAATTTTTGTTGACATGTCCTAGCCTTCTGTGCCACAACATGGGTTCATTGTTATTCACAATAAGACACTTAACTTGAATATCTAGAGGAGTCAACCAAATATATATTTTCATATCTTCTACCATATACTATAATTAATTGAGACTTATCTAATACATAATAAGATTGAGATTCATACACAACTTTGTACCCTTTGTCACAAAACTGACTTAAGCTAAGAAGATTGTGTTTCAATCCTTCTACTAAAAGTACATCTGAAATTGAAGTAGATAGTGGTTTGCCAACCTTACCGATCCCAACTACTCTACCTTTACCATTATCACCAAAGTTTATTGTTATAGCAAATTTTATTTTCAACTCTATAAACAGCTCCTTATTACTTGCCATGTGCCTTGAGCAAATACTATCAATATACCATGTGTTGCTCTTTATGGTTTCTAAGCACACCTGCATGGATTAAGTTAAATCTTAACTTTTAGTACCCATTTGGGAATGGTTTTAGGTGGGTTAGTTACAGGCAATGTTAGTACCCATTGTCTCTTGGGTGACATTGTTTTAACTAAAGAAATTTGGGTTGCATTAATTATATTTGCAACTATTTTTGGAACCCAAATCATAGTCTATTTAGGCTCAAATTTTCTTTTTTGTTGTTGTCTATTTCTTTTCTTTGATTTCATTTTTAACAAAGTGGAAGTCAATATCTTTTTTAGAACATTGTTTTCAGTTAAAACTTGCTCAAGTATGCTATTGGTGTTATTGTTACTCTAGAGCTTGGAATTTTCTTCCTTTATTTTGGAGCATTTATTTGTAATTTTTTGAGCTACTTTTTAACCTCTCTACACTTCTCTTTCAAAGTCATAAAATCTAAATATAATTCTTCTAATATTTCTTCATGACTAGGAGTTTCAAAATTAGAATTTACTTGCTCTTCATGGATTGCCATGAAGCTAATTCTCGTATGAAGTTCATTATAAGTGCTTTTGTTTAGAGAGAGTTGACTGATTTGAGCTTCATGTTCTTCTTCTTCCTCACTCTTACTTTCATTTATAATGTTCTCTAGCATTTCCCATGCTGCTAGAGCTTCCTTCTTCTTTTAAAATTTTCTGCAAATTCTATTGTTGTTGTTGTTGCTATTGTTTCTTCTGTCAAAATATGAATTGTAATTCTTCTTTTGTTGATCACTTTGTCTCTTGTCTGACTCTTGATAGTCAAACTTCATGTGTCTAGGTTTCCCATAATTGTAATAGGTGGGTGGTTCTTTCTTTCTATCATTCCTTCCAAAATTATTCCTTGAACTGTTTCCAAACTTTTTCTTCTTCATCATAGATTTGAATCTTCTCCTAATCATTGCCATTTCTTCATCTTCGTCTCCACTTGTGGATGCTTCAGTTTGGAATTCTTCATTTTTTGATTCAACTTTAAGAGCAATTACTTTCTTGCCCTTTGGTTCTTCTATATTTTTCTGCTCCATTAACACGTCAAGAGTCATAAGAGAACCCATAAGCTCTTCTAGGCTCATTATGTCCAGATTTCTTACTTCCTAGATTGTTGTTACTTTGGGCATCCATTGCTTTGATAAAGATCTCATAATTTCATTCACTATTATGGCTTTGCTTTTCTCCTAGATTTTTTAGCCTATTTGTTATCTTTTGAAACCTTCCTAACACGTCTGAGATAGACTTTGTCTCCTTCATGTTGAAAGCTTCATATTCCTGAACAAGAAGATTTATCTTAGTTTCTCTTACTTGCTTTATGCCTTCATGTGCAACCTCTAGTTATCCCAGATTTCCTTTGTAGTATCACAAGAGGATATCTTGTCAAATTTAGAATTAAGTGTTCCATGACTCTAAATGAGTTCTTTGTCTCCAAAGTGTTCTGTGACTCCAAAGGACTAATTCTGAGTCTGATGAGTCGCATTCGCGGAAGAGTTTTTGTCTGTTAACTTTGTCGGCAGAATGACATTGTCTCCAAAATTCCTTGTCGACTCCAAAGAGCTTTAACTATGTCTGAAGACTTTGAGTACATAACTCTGAAGCAGCTTGATTGACTCTGAAGTAAGACTTAACTCCGAAGCTTGTAAGCTTGTGACTTCGAACTACGTTCATAGACTCCAAAGTATCTGAGTTCATGACTCCAAAGTAGTACCAACACTCTGATGTCATTTCTTTCTTGCTCTAAAGTGCTTCGGTGGCTCCAAAATGCCTTTGCTTTGCTCTGATGCATTTTTGCTGAGTCTAATACTTTGTGACTTCATGAACCTGAAAGGTTGCTCCTTTATCTCTGAAGTATTCTGGTGGCTCTAAAGCATTAACTTCTTATCTCCGAACAAATTTGAGCAACTCTGAAGAAATAAGACTTGATCTCGAAGTTAACTCCGAAGCTTCCTTAAAAGCTTTAAACTTTCTATTTTCTTCTTTTAATTAAATCTATAATTTATATACTTATTTTACTTAAGCATTTACTTAGTTTCTTCCTTTGATCATCAATAAGTTTATTCTCATAGATTAGTTTAAAAGTATTTCTACAAGTACTCGAGAATATACTATTAGTACCTTAATATTTCACTCATTTCTTTGCTCATCATTAAAACATATTTGGTTAAGAATGTTTATCATCAAAATAAAGCTATTTTAAGAATGTATCTTCAACACTACAGAAACAATGAACATCAATTTAGATCATTAATTAAAAACCTCCATAAAATAAGCATTGTTAAGAGGAAAGTATCAAGATTTCACATTTTTTTGAATTTTAACTTGACCCTTTTCCTTTCCACCTTAGACTCCATGTGCATGTGCAAGAATTATAGCCATTTCAATCTATATCTTTTCACACTTAAATTCATTCAAGCAACTGGGTAATACATATTCAATGCGACTCTGAGAATTCAAAAATTAAACCAAAGAGACTACTTTAGATGAGCATTTGATATTTTGTGAGCTCTATTACTATCACATTCCTCTTTTTATTTTTATTTTTTTATTTTTTTAGTAAACTTTTTTTCCGAATGTGATTCTCCCTATTACTTGGGCCGGATTACTATCAGACCCCTAAACTTGTTTTCTTTCTGATTCATAGAGATGTGATTGCCCCTATTACTTGGGCTATATTACTATCAACCCCCAAATTTATTTTCTTTCTTATTCATAGAGATGTGATCCCCCTATAAACTAAGAGTTTTTACTTTTGTTTTTTCTTTTATCTCATTTAATGCTTGTCTCAACATAGTTATAATGAATTTTAGAGTTCATATTGAACAATGCATACTTAGTTTCCTAAACTTATGCTAAGCATTCAAAGATTTCGAAAGAAATGACTAAGTCAATGTGATCAATGTGTATAAGGAATCTATAGCAAACTAGTTAGTCAAGCATTACAGTCAATAGTGATTTCTATCATTTTTAACTTAACTTGGCTATTGTCATATACATGTCATTTGTTTTATATGATGACCCTGATCAATGTTCAAAATACACAACTATCCAAACATAACTAAAATTAAATGACAGAACACAAACCAGACAAACTACAATAAAACACATAATGCAAACTCGACAAACTACAACAAAACAAACAACACAATCTAGACAAACTAAAACAAAATATAAGCTAAGACAAACCCTTCCATAAACAAAATACTAACACCCCTAAACTTAAAAGTAACATTGTCCTTAATGTAGAATAAAGCAATGCAAAACAAGGACTTCCCTGTAATGGATAAGATCAATCAATTGAGCTATCGCTTTTCGCCCAACTCTTAGATTCTTCTGGTATATCATGAAGTGTTGGTCACGCTGGGAAAACAATAAAGCTATTGTCTTATGATATGTTGCAACTCTGGAGCATGGCAGTTAGAGCATTGTTGTGGTACACCATATATTTAAGCAATTTCCACTAGTCCTTCATCATTTGCCTCTAATAAGATTGAACTCCCACTAGGTGTGATTGGGGATTAGTAAGAGAAGGTTCTTTAGAAGAAGAAGCCTTTCTCATGGGTCTCTGATGGGAAGAACTGGGGGTCAAAGATGAAGGACCCACTCTTGCACCTACACGCGATGTCTTCTCAAATGATTCCATAATTGCATCATTGATTATTGCAATGGCTTGTTGGAGTTCTTCTTTAGCAATAGTGGGAACTCCAGCCATGAGGCACAACCGACAGATCAATGAAAGGTATCCCAGTCTACTTATGAGGCTCCCTATGATGAAAGAGATGATGGAACACTCGATAACTCACCCCCACATCAATGGACAACCCTATCTGAATAGCATAGTTGAGAAGGGCTCACTCCCTTGTAACATCAACAACATGATTTGAAGGCAATATTTTTGCTAAAATGAAATAGTGACACACTTTACTTGTTGCCTCCAAATGCCCTCTTGGGAAACTTATTACCTTATTATTCTGAGTCTTCCACATGCTGGCTAATTGAGTAAGATAAGATATGATGGCATTGTAGTTATATCCTTGTTCAATCCAACTAAATATTCATCCTCTTTGATGTCTACCAGCTCATAAACTTGGTTGATAGAAAATCTATCAAAAGGGACCATCTTCCCATGCACTAATGCTCTAAGCTCCCTAGGGTTTGCTTTGAAATATTCTCAGGCATTGGCATAAAACTCCCTAACTAGTGGCACCACTACTACTTTAGGCTGAGCTATAAAGTCCATCCAATGCCAAGCTTGAACAAGATCCGCTACTATCGATGCCCCTTTCTCTTATTCCTTCTTGCTCTACTAAAGAGTTTTTAAAGATGTCTTTAGCTCGGGCATTGAAGAACATGGGCTTGGGTAGTGCATCAGGCTCTCTTGCCCACCTCTTCCTTGAGGGTCCAACATAAGTAGCTTTCCTTGGAGGCATGATAACAAAAATATAATGAAAGCAGTAGCACACCAACTTGAGCAACCAAAACTAAGCAAATTCACCAATCTTCCTCTTGAATAAACCACATAATTCCACTTCGCTGTGAAATAACAACAAGCACTAGCAAGAATTTGTGCTTACACCACAAGAAAAAGGTCTCTTTCTTCACCAAAGCATTTCATCAAACATGTAGCATGCACTTTGGGATTTCTCAATGGAAGCCTTGATAGTAGCTCCAAATCCACTTCAATATACACCCATTCTTCTCACATATACTCTTGCAACATTTGCTAATCAAAAACCACACATAAACTATCTCAAACACATCAAACACTTGATGTGTACAATGTCAAGAAAGCTCCCATACACAAAAACACATCTCCAAATCTCCTCAAACCACCACAAAAGCTATCCAATCCACCAAATATACCAATAGAAAAAGGATTGAGATGCAATAAGTAACTTACATGTGATTCCAAGAGATGTACACAAAGTTGTCGAACCCAACTTGAGAAAATTGTGAAGAGGGAGATGAATAGGGGAAATGGAAGAGGTGAATCCAAGGAGGTAGATGGAAGAGAGGGGTTTTGGGAATGAATCCTTGAGTTTTGGAATGATGGAATGGGGTTTAGGGTAATGAGGAAAGGTTTTGGAAAAAAGGAGGAAAAGGGTAGAGAGGGCTTGCATGAGAGGGAAAAGCGGGAGAGGGGTGGAGGCGTGTGCATGAGTGGGATTAAATGGATGGACGGCGACTTCGGCAGTGCCACCACGTTGCCTCCGCGTGGGTTTTGCAAAGAGATCTAGCACCGACAGTGTGGCGTGATTGGTTTTTAGCACTAACAATGCTAGCTTGCTGCCTCCTCTTATATTCTTTAACTTTCTGGGGCCGGAGTTGCCATGTTGCTACCTCCCATCAATTTTTTTGTCAATTCTCCATGCATATCTATCATTCCCTTCTTAGAATTTATCTTGTTTTCCTCACCAATTCGTTCATTCATGAAATTAACCTGTTAATCACAAAAAAACAAAATAGTAAGTATAGCAAACAGGAAAATATCAATGTAATCTAACAACTTAATAGTCAAAGCAAGTTTATCTAAACTAAGTGTAACTAACATGCTTTATTAACTATGTCCAAGAAGTGCTTTATTTAATATCTGAGCAAGACAAACTCTCTTTTTCTACAAACATTCAATTTCCCACACTTCATTCAGTTGCATTGGTACATCCTGTCTGTTGTATTTCTTAACATGATGACCATTAACTTTGAAAGTGCTCCCATCTTTCAGATTCTTCAATTCAACCACTTATAAGGAAACACTTGTGTGACATGGAATGGACCGACCCAATGTGATTGCAGTTTTCTTGGAAACAAACACAAATGTAAGTCATAAAGCAGAACATCTAATCCAGGTTCAATGTGCCTTTTATGAATAACTTCATCATGATATTTCTTGGCTCGCTTCTTGTAAATCTTGGCATTCTCATATGCCTCATTCCTCAGCTCCTCAAGTTCATGAATCTGAAATTCGCTCTGCTCTCTTACCTTTTTCATATCATAATTTAGATGTTTAATAGCCTAGTGGACCTTATGCTCCAACTTGAAGGCAAATGGCAAGTTTTCCTAAAAATAAGTCTGTATGGACTCATTCCAATTGGGGTCTTGAAAGTAGTCATGTATGCCCACAAGACATCGTTCAACTTCATTGCCTAGTCTTTCCTTGAAGTGTTCATGGTCCTTTCCAGAATTGCTTTTAACTATTTATTGTTAACTTCTACTTGCCCCGACGTTTAATAGAGTTACAAAAACCTTATTGCAGAAATGAGTTCCCCTATCACTAATTATTGCTCTTAGAGTGCTAAACCTGGAAAAAATCCTTTCTTTAAAAAATCTCAGCATAACATTAGCATCATTAGTCTTAGTAGTCATAGCTTCAATCCACTTGGACAAATAATCCGTAAAATGCAAAATATACAGGTTTCCATTTGATGGTGGGAATCAACCCATGAAATTAATGCCCCACACATCAAAAAGTTCTAAGATAAGGTTACCTGTAAGTGACTTCCCATCTCTCTTTCCAATGTTCCCTGTTCTCTGGCATCTGTCACACATTGCACAAAAAGCATGAGTGTTCTTAAAAATAGTTGGCCAATAACATCCAGATTGAAACACTTTGAGAGCAGTTTTCTTTCTCCAAAATGCCCTCCATAACTAAATGTATGGTAATGTCTCAGAATACTTTGCTGATCATCTTTTAGAAATGCAATGCCTAATGATTTGGTCTGGGCTTATTTTGAACAAGACTGGGTCATCCCAAAAATAATGCCTTGCCATTGACAGCAACTTTCTTCTTCCTTGTAAATTCAACAAAGGATTAAAAATTCCTTTAACCAAGTAGCTTACAAGGTTAACTACCAAGGTTCACTCCCCTTCATAGAATACAATTGCTCATCAGTAAAGGACCCATTGATAGGAATCTTTTCCTTTCCTCTTTCTTGCTCAAAGTTAGTTCTTTCTACCAGTCTGGATAGATGATCTGCTACAACATTCTCACAACCCTTCTTGTCCTTGATTGTCAAATCAAACTCTTGTAACAATAAAATCCACCTGATCAACCTGGGTTTGGCATCCTTTTTTGTTAGCAAATATCCCAATGCAACATGATCTTAATTAACAATTACCTTCAAACCAATCAAGTAAGAATGAAATTTTTTCCAAAGCAAACACAACAGCAAGTAACTCTTTATCAATGGTAGAATAGTTCAATTATGCTTCATTTAGAGTCCTACTTGCATAACGAATAACATGAGGTAACTTGTCTACTCTCTTTCCAAAGACAACACCGACAACAAAGTCTGATGCATCACACATGAGTTTAAATGGAAGATTGAACTGCTAAAATAGGTGCCAATGCCAATTCTTCTTTTAAAGTATTGAAGGCTATAAGGCACTTCTCATCAAAATAGAAAGTTACATCCTTAGCCAACAAGTTAAAGAGCGGTCTAGAAATTTTTGAGAAATCTTTAATAAATCATTAGTATAAACCTGCATGACCAAGAAAACTTCTAATTCCTTAATAAAAATTGGTAGTGGCAACTTTGTAATCAATTCAATTTTTTCTTTATCCCCTTCAATGCCTTTACTTGAAATATGCCCAAGAACAATTCTCTGCTTCATTAAGAAGTGGCACTTCTCCTAATTTAGTGTCAAATTTATTTCCATACATCTTCTAAGCACTAATCGTAAGTTATGAAGGCAATCATCAAATGGGTCTCCAAAAATAAAAATTATCCATAAATACCTCAATAAACTTTTCAATCATGTCAGAAAATAAGTACATCATACACCTTTAAAAAGTTGCAGGGGCATTACACAAACCGAATGGCCTCATCTGATATGCAAACGTTCCAATTGTGTAGGTAAAAGTGGTTTTCTCTTGATCTTCTAGGGCAATTGGAACTTGATTATAACCTGAAAAAATATGTAGAAAATAGTAGTAAGCATGACTTACCAACCTTTCAAACATTTGATCAATAAAAGGAAGGGAAAAGTGATCCTTTCTTGTGGCTGCATTGGGTTTCCTATAGTCAATGCACATCCACCACCCCTGTAGTCATTTGCACTGGCACCAATCCATCATTGTCATTTTTAATAACAAAATATCAGACTTTTTTGGCACCACATGCACTAGACTTACCCATTTGTTGTCAGAGATTGGATAGACAATACATGCATCTAACAATTCAATCACCTCTACTCTCACAGATTCCTTCATATATGGGTTAAGTCTCCTCTGAGCTTCTTAGGAAGTCTTTATGTCATCTTCCAGCAAAATTTTATGCATGCACATAGTGGAGATAATTCCCATGATGTCTGCTAAGGTCAACCCTATAGCCCCTTTGTGCTCTTTCAACACATTCATTAGCTTAAGTTCTTCATCAATATACAAGTCAGAAGTAATAATCATTGGAAGAGTATTATTTTCACTAAGAAATACATACTTTAAGTTCTGAGGTAATTATTTCAATTCCAGTTGGGGTGACGTGACAAATGGTTATTCCACTTTTGGGCTCCCATGTGACAACCCTTCATTGGAAACTTCTTCTTCTTTAACTTGCTCTACTCTATCAAGTTAAACTTTCAAATTCATAATCTCTTCATCCTCCTCTAGTCCATCTGCAATAAGCACCGATTCTAGCTTATCAGTTGTCTCCTCCTACACAAAAGTTGATAAAATAATTGAGTCCAATTCATCAACTTGAAAACATCTACTAGGATATGAAGGTAGTGATAAAGAATTATAACAAAAATTTCCACAGTTTCATCTAAGACAATCATCTTCCACTTCCCATTCTGTACATTTATGATTTTCTTAGTGGTTGTCATGAAAAGGCATCATAGAAGAATAGACAATTCTCTTTTTGGAATCATTTGTCTTTTTATGTAAGCATTACAAAATCTATAGAAATAATTAGTTTGTCAATCTACACAAGAATGTCCTCTACAATGCCTCTAGGTTATTTAACTAATTTGTCTATAAGTTGTAGAGACAGTATAGTGGGTTTGAATTCTCCTAATCCAAGTCATATATAAAAAAATACGACATCAAATTAATGCTTGAACCTAAGTCTAGCATTGCCTTTACCTTGTTTGTCCCCCCAACTGTGATTGAGATATTAAAACTAGTTGAATTCTTGAGTTTTGATAGAAGGTTTGTCTGTAAAATCACACTAGTTTCCTCTGAAACTAGAACTTTCTCATGTGGCTCATGATTATGCTTCCTTATGTTTAGTTCATTCAAAAATTTAGCATAAGCAGGCATGTTCTTTATCATATCAAGCAAAGGCAAATTGACATTAACCTTGGAAAGGATATTATAAATGTCAGAAAATGATTTATCAAATTTACTCTGCTTAAGCCTGCTTGGAAAAGGGACAGGAGGCTTATGTGGTGGGAGAGCTTTGTAGTTGACAGGAGGGTCAACTACTAGAAACACTGCCTTCTTTGGATGCACTTCTTCCTCATCCTTTTTCTTCCCTTTCTCCAATCTTGCAGAACCAATTGAACTATCAATTTCTTCTCCAACTTATTATTAATTACCTTTACACTCCTTAGTGTCGTTGATGAGAATTAGTGTCATTGATGAGAATGCAAAATATCATATTTTATTCCCTTAATACTAAATCTTTTACACCTATTTGATTCCTAAATATACTCGTTATTCTTACATTTCAATTTAGGAGACAATTGGAGTAGTTAAGTGTAAAAGAAGTCAATTGAGGGATTTTGGATAACTTCAGATGATGACTCGAATTCTATTTTCGTTGGTTCGAAGATCTCATGGTGCGACAAGCATGAATTTTTCATGGAGATCTATGGTGGTAGTGGAGAGATTGGGCTGCTAGGCCTAATCTCATAGCACTGGAGGTAGCGAGGTGGCACCACCGGTGCCAATTTACTTCACACCACCACGCCATTGGAGACAACAAGGTGGCACTGGTGGCATCCAACTCCATTCCCACTTTTTGAAACCTACAAAAATTGCATATTTTGCATATTTTGACTTTGTATAAATAGCAGTTTCTAAGGGTTTTTAAGGGTTCTTTTGCTAGGGTTTTGAGGAGGATTTTGTGGAGGCTTTCGACAAAGAAATTTCTCTCTTCTCTCTTTTATTTTATTTTCTTTGTGATTTCATGACCCTACGTGGCTAAACTTTTGTTCTTGGTTTAAGGAGATAGAAGCCTCATAATCAATATACTGTGAGATCTAATTTGATTTAATTGTTCAATTTATAGTTTGAGTATTGAATGTTCTTCTTTGTTCATTATTATGATTGTAATGCTTAATTGCTAGGACATCTAGTAGTTTATTATTCATTGCAATCTATTGCTAGATTAGATATCAATTTTAAATTGCTTGATTCCTCTAATCTATGAAGCAACTAGGGTTCAATAATTTGCTACTGTTGCGGTCATTAAATCTTAAGAAGAATATTTGACTAAATTAAATGCAACCAATGATGCTTATGTTGTTTAGCTTTACTAATCTCTACAAATCTTAAGGCTACTATTAGATTAAATCTTTAGCGCCGATCTAGGGTTGTTCAGTGGTTAGGGTTAATTAGAATTCTATTTTCTAATTAACTATGTTGAAGGAGAGATAGGAAAAATATTCCACGGTGCATATTTAAAGTATGAATTGATTTATAGTTGTATCAATGATTAATTATGAGATTTTGATGGTGGATGTTAACTTGAACTAAGGTTTTCTTCTCTGATAGATTTCTTTTATAACACTTTCTTCATTACATTAAAAAAACCCCCCCTTTCTTATTCACATTGCATAAAAATAAGCTAGATACTTCTCGTGGGATTGACCCTTATTCACACTACTATAGGTAATTTAATTAGAGTAAGGTTATAAATTTGGTTACCTACGATAGCATACCAGTCGTTATTACTTTTGCTTGCTTTGGTTGGTTAGGCAACTTCTCAGTTATGTGGCTCTGTACTACTTCTATAATTTTTCATAATTGAGTTTCCATCTTTTTCATGGATGTCTCCATGTTATGGAACCTGGAATCAATGTTTTGGAATTTGGTTGCATTATTCTGAAACTAGGTTTGTATTAATTGAATGAAACTCTGCATGATTTTTTCAAGCTTAGGCTTCTTCGGTTGAGGTTGAAATGAAGTTCCATCTTGACTCTAATTTCTTTCATTGTTCCAAGAGAAATTAGGATGATTTCTCCAACCAAGATTGTAAGTGTTTGAGTAAGGGTCATTCTATGGCCTCAAGTTGTAGAAGTTCATTACATTATCTTACTCAACATCACCTAAAAAATGTTCATTTGAAGAGCAAACATTAGGTGAATGTCCTAAATTACCACAAAAAGAACAAACCTCTGCTTTAGAAGGTTGTGGTTGCTTCAAGTGCACCATCATAGAGCACATTGCCTTCATCTGCTTAGCCATCTCTGACATCTGCATTGATAGATCAGAGTTAGAGTTTATTTCATAAAGTCTTCTATATCTACCTCTTGCATTCTTTTGCTAAGAATTTGCTCCCAACATCTCATATAACTCATAGGTTTCTTCTAGAGTCTTTTCTCTCATAGCTCTAACTACAACATTATCAACCATAGCTTGGCATGGTTGTGTTAGTCTATCATAGAAAAATTAGTTAAGCAACTCAAGTGGATATCTATGATGAGGGCGTTGAACCAAAATTGCTTTAAACCTTTCCCATGCCTCATGAAAAGCTTCACCATCCAATTGAGGGAAAGTAGCTATTTTACTTCTCAATTCAACAGTTTCAGGATGAGAGTAGAATTTTCCAATGAATTTATTTAACTGCTCTCCATGTTATTAATAAGCCAGGAGCAATTGTCATGAACCATGTCTTGGCTGCATCTTTCAGAGTGTATGAAAAACATCACATATGTAACTAATCTTCTGTTTGCCCCTTCAATGAAAATGTTTGGATGGTTGCATAGAAATCATGCATGAAAGTCAATGTATCCTTTGAAGCTATTCCATGAAAAGATGGAAGCATGTTAAAATGAATATGTTTCAAGTCATAATTTCTAGCATAATCATCTAATACAATGCATGAAGGTGAAATCCCTATAGTAGGGTGTGCAAACTCTTTTATTAATTGTTGAGCCTATTGAGCTTGTTGAGCCACTTGGTTCTCTATGTTATTAGCCATGTGTACTTCTTCTTCTTCTCTTAAAATCTCTGTTTCAATTTCCACTTTGTTAGCATGATCGTTTAATGTAAACAGAGTTGGATTTAGAGATCTCCTTTTGTTCATTTACAATACTACAATGGAAAGAAGGAAATAATTAAAAATAATCTTATATACAATTATACACAAAAATAAAAAAATGATTGTAACTAATCTTAATCAAATCAATTTGGAACCATTCCTCGGCAATGGTGCCAAGAACGTGATGATTTAAATTATAATTCCTCACAAGTGTATGAATGTATAGCAATATAGTGCATAATGCAAGGGTTGATCTCATAGAGAATGGTCAAACTGATTTCATCAATTTTAGTTACTGACCTCTCCTAACTTTAAAAGGAATGTATTTATAACTAAATGAATATGGAGTAATGATTGGTGTAATTTTAAAATTTTAGATATTTATTGGAATGCAGGAAAATTAATGACTAATAATAATACAGGGAGATTAGTAAGATGCAAAGGTCTAAGGATCCAATTTCACCACTAGATGATACTCCTTTGCTAGTCAAAATGTTGGATTCAATGCCTCACTTGGGTTCATTCTTTCAAAAGTAAAATCATTATTGTTAGGTGTGTGGGTTTAAATCCAATGTTTTCACTCTTTCCAATTTCCTATGGTGTATAGCATAATTGAGGTAAAAACCCATTAAGCTTAAGAACATGATGAACCATAATAGCGTGGTTTAGCATATGTTGTTTACCTTAACCATCTATCCTTTTCATTCAAGAGAGCTAATGGTTTCACATATGGTATCTACCTTAAACTTGCTTAGATAATTAATCTAACTCATAATATTGGTGATCAAATAATCAAATAAATTAAATCATTACAAACAACATCACGAATGAAACAAGATCATATAGTCATTAATAACCAACAATCCACATAACAAAGAGTATCAAAAAGGGTTACATCTTCACCCTAGAAAAAGAGATTTAGTTCATAAGAAAAACCAAAACAACTCCCTTTGATAGGATTATCACAATGAAGAACATCCTTTCTTCCTCCTCTAGATTACTTGCAATCTCCCCTTCTTCTCTATGAGAACTTTCAAGAAGTCACCCTCAGAACCCTCAGAAAGAACTCTCCAAATGGAAGTGAGAAGAACCATAAAAAACCCTAACTTCCTTGCTTAAAAACCCTGGCTCTGCACTTACAAAAAAATTGCTAAATTAGGGAGCCGCTAGTGCCAAGTGGGGGCCAGCAGTGCCGGCTGGATTAAAATTTTTTTATTTTTAGCTCCTTTGCAGTTGTCTTCTTTTCCCTCCTTTGAGCTTCATCTTTTCCTTCCATTTTCTCTTCTTCTCCATCTTCAAAATACCTAGAAAATTCAATGAATAAATATGAAATTCATCTAAAACAAATAAGGATTTGTAAATAATTTTATTTAAACATATATAATATAAGTGAATGAAATTCGCTCATGAAATACCCCCAAACTTACTCATTTGCTCATCCTCAAGCAAAATAGAAAAACAAAAATATACTAAGGACAAATGAACATCAATTTAGATCATTAATCAAAAACCTTCATAAAATAAGCATAGTTAAGAGAAAAGTATCAAGATATCACATATGTCTTTTCAATTTTAACTTGACCCTTTTCCTTTCTGCCTTAGACTCCATGTGCATGTGCAAGAATTATAGTCATTTCAATCTACATCTTTTCACACTTAAATTCATTCAAGCAACTGTGTAAAACATATTTAATGCAACCCTGAGAATTCACAAATTAAACCAAAGAGACTGCTTTAGAAAAGCATTTGATATTTTGTGTGCTTTATTAATATCATATTCCTCTTTTTATTTTATTTTTAAATTTTTTTAATAAGCTTTTTTTCTAAATGTGTTCCCCCCCTATTACTTAGGTGGCATTAGTATTACACTCCAAACTTATTTTCTTTCTGATTCATAGAGATGTGGACCCCCCCCATATTACTTGGGTTGTATTACTATCAAACCCCCAAACTTCTTTTCTATCTTATTCATAAATATGTGATCCTCCCTATAAACAAAGAGTTTTTACTTTTTTTTTATCTCATTTAATGCTCGTCTCAACATAGTTAAATTAAATTCTAGAGTTCATATTGAACAATGCATACTTAGTTTCCTAAACATATGCTAAGCATTTAAAGATTTCAAAAGCAATAGGTAAGTCAATGTGATCAATGTATATAAGGAATCTATAGCAAATTAGTCAAAAGGTCAAGTCAAGCATTGCAAACAATAGTAATTTCTATCTTTTTCAACTTAACTTGGCTATTGTCATATACATGTCATTGGTTTTATGTGATGACCCTAATCAATGCTCAAAACACACAACTATCCAAACATAACTAAAATCAAATGACACAACACAAACTAGACAAACTACAACAAAACACACATCACAAACTAGACAAACTATAACAAAACACAACACAAACTAGACAAACTACAACAAAACATAAGCTAAGACAAACACTTCCATAAACAAAATACTAACACACCCAAACTTGAAAGTAACATTGTCCTCAATGTAGAATAAAGCAATGAAAAACAAGGACTTCCCTAAAATAGATAGGAACAATCATCAGACCTATCACTTTCCGCCTAACTCTCAGATTCTTCTAATATATCATGAAGTGTTGGTGGAGTTGGGAAAGCAATAGAGTTGTCACCTTATGATATGTCACCTTGTTATATATAATGTAAGTGAATGAAATTCACTCATCACTTATGCCTGAATGGCATAGTGCAATATGGGTTGTGCCAAAATGGCACATTTATGAGAATAAGTGCCTGTATGGCTATAACGCCCTATACCCCCACCTTATGCATTTTAGCCATCTGATAGATTATTCTCTATTGGGGCCTATGTGAGATGCTATCATTCCCTTTCTTCTCAATAATTTTCCTATTCTTTTCCAAAAATTTTGGTAGAGTCAACCCTTATTTATTAAGATAAAAAACCTGACATACATTAATCAGAAAATTTCTAATATCAATATTCACAATTTCCAAAATAAAACTTAATCTTGTACATTCACTATCAAAGATAACATTTGGATTTAATAATCCTAAAACAATAACATAAATCACTAAACTAACCCATTTATTCACAGCCCATAACCTGTGCCGCCCCATGATGGTAATTAACATAATCCATATCCATAATATACACATATCACTATTATGACATGCCAATACATTTCTCTATTATATAGAAGAATACATCTCTAATTAAGTTATTACAATTATGAATGAATACAAATCAAATCCCAATTTGTATCAAACACAATAAAAACCACAAACTCAATTAACATCTTCCAATGCTCACTTGTTTGATCTGTCCACTAAAAAATTAAATAAGCAGGCATGAGTCTTGGCAACTCAGTAAGTATGCAAATAAGAATTAATAATCCATAATTATTAACATAGCATGTTCCATCAGAAAATGTATAATCATGTCCAATATTCAAATATACAACCATACCATATCCATCATCACATTTGAGTCAAGAGCATAGTTTGTTCACATCCAAAACATATATAGTCATACCCAACACTTTTCATTTTATTCAAAACTTTCTTAATATAGCACATATATAACATTCATTCCTAAACAAAATTAAGGAATACTCTCTATCCCCTATCAAATCGGATAGTATTAAACTTAAACAATTATGGCATATCCACTATTCCTAATCAAAATATACAAGCCCGGATACAAACAAATGGGATATTCCATATCCCCATTCATTCATCATATTTAACTAGAAGAGGAGGCCTACTTACATTAGTGAAATACACTCTTAAAAGTTCTTGAGTTATAATTACACGAGCTCCACAGCTTTTATTCCACAAGCTTCATAGCTTCCCATCCATACCCAATTGATCCTATGAATACAATAATCCCATTCATTTATATGTCTACACATTCCTCAATTGCATATTGATTTCCTTCATAAACATGCATTGAATACTCTATGTTCATGCATTATTCATCATCAACTTCATGCCATAATCAAATTAATTAATTACATATGGATTCTCATTTACTCATTTCATCAAATATTTTATAAACATCATTCAATTCCAAGTTTCTCAAAAAACATGGTTTAGGTGGTTTCACTCCCAATAACATATAATGAACCCATAGTAATATTAGCATTAGAATCACTTTAAATATCTTTGATGAGTGAATTTCGTACACATATATTACACATATTTAAGCTTACTTATTTGCAAATCCTTATCTTTTTTAAATGAATTAATATTTATTTGTTAGATTTTATAGGTGCCTTGAAGATGGAAAAAAAGCTTAAGTATGGAAAAAAAGCAGCTACAAAGGAGGAGTAAAAGAAGCAATACAGACCGGGCAGAAGGCCAATGTCGTCAGTGCTAGAACTGAGCCACCACACCGAGTAGCAAGCCGACGCCACTAGTGCTCACATCAGATCTATTTTGCAGACTTTTTTCATAATTACACATTTTTGGGATTTTTAAGCAAAAACTTAGGATTTTTCAAGGGTTCTTTCTACTTTCATTTTTTGGATTTTTCCTCTGGGTTTAGAGCCATTTTTTAGAAGATTTCTCATCGAGAAGAAGAAGGGATTACAAGTAAGAAAGAATAAAGAGAGAAGATGTTCTTTATTATCATCCTCCTATCTCAGGGAGTTGTTTTATTTTCTCTTATGAACAAATTCATTTTTCTAGGGTGAAGATGTAGCCCTTTTTAATACTCTTTGTTATGGATTGTTGGATATTATTACTGTTAGATGATCTTATTTTATTCATGATATTGTTTGCAGTGATTTCATTTATTTTATTATTTGATCACTAATATTATGATTTAGATTATTTATCAAAGCATGGTTAAGGTACACACCATATGCTAAACCACGAGCTCCCTTGAATGAGAAGGATAATGGTTAAGGTACACACTATATGCTAAATCATTCTATTTTGGTTCTTATGTTCTTGAACTTAATGGATTTTCACCTCAATTATACTACACACCATAGCTAATTGGAACGAGTGAAAGCACTTCATTTAAACCTGTACACCTAATGGTAATAATCTTACTTTTGAAAGAATAAACCCATGTGAGACATTAAATCTAACATTACATTGGCAAAGAGTTATCATTCCCTTGACTTCTTTGTCTTATTAATCTATTTGCACTATCTTTAGCTATTTATTTTCCTTTATTCTATTAAGTTTTTGACATTCTACCAACCCTTATTCCAAGTCTATTTAATTGTATACTTAGTAACTAAGATTAATTAAGTTGGTTTGCCATTCTCTGTGGGATCGAGCTTTACATTTGCACACTATATTGTTATAAATCCATACACTTGTGAGATATTATAATTTGAACCATGAAGTTTTGGCGTCGTTGCCGGGGAATGGTTCCAAACTGATTTAATAAATTTTAGTTACATTCTTTCTTTTTATTTTTGTGTATAATTTTATAGAAGATTATTTTTAATTATTTATTTCTTTTTATTGCAGTATTGTGAATGCACAGAAGGAGATCTCTAAATCCTACTCTGTTTTCATTAAACAATCATTCTGACAAAGTGGAAATTGAAACAGAGATTTTGAATGAAGGAGAAGAAGTAAACATGGCTAATAATGTGGAAATCTGAGTGGATCAACCAGTGCAACAAGGGCAACAAGCTCAACATGCTTAACAATTAATGAAAGAGTTTGCATGCCCTACTATGGGGATTTCACCTTCATGTACTATGTTAGATGAGAATGCTAGAAATTATGACTTGAAACATATTCACTTTAACATGCTTTCATCTTTCCATAGGTTAGCTTCAGAGGACCCATTGACTTTCACGCATGATTTCTATGCAACCATACAAACATTTCCATTATAGGGGCTAACAGAAGATCAGTTATGTATAAGATGCTTCCCATACACTTTGGTAGATGCAACCAAGACTTGGTTCATGACTGTAACACCTGGCATATTGACAACTTGGGGAGTAGTTTACAATAATTTCATTGAAAATTTTTATTCTCATGCAAAAACTATTGAATTGAGAAGTAAAATAGCCACTTTTGCTCAGATGGATGGTGACGCTTTCCATGAGGCATGGGAAAGGTTTAAAGCAATTTTGATTCAATGCCCTCATCATAGATGTCCACTTGAGTTGCTTAACCAATTTTTCTATGATGGACTAACACAATCATGCCAAGCCATGGTTGATAATGCTGCAG
>JAYJMB010042056.1:0-31983 GCA_036873735.1 Pouteria campechiana
TTCATTAAAATTGATGTGGTCCACTCAAGTCTTTACATGATATAATTTTTGAATTTTAACTAAAAAAGTAGTGTTAAGTATGATTAATAATTAAATTTTATAAAATTATTATTTTAAGCCCCACTTGAAGTATTTTCATGATAGCTATAGCGTAGGTCTCTTGTTTATTTAGATAGCTAAAATATGCGACGAATGCGATTAATTTTTATAAATGAGATGGACATTACTGGAGAAAGAATATGTATGTACAAGACTTGCAACACTTTGATAAATTACAGAGCCTTGCACATCCATCTATATCTCCACATATATGGCTTTTAACATTTGTGTAATTAAATTGGTTTGGGGTCAACCTCATCCGGACCAGTCAATCTGATTTTGTTTAGAGTTGCAAAGATGTTTAAAATCTGAGGTGAAAATGTTAGAATTTAATTTGATAGTATTTTAAAATAGGTTTAAAAAAGAATTAAGTTAGGCTAAGGCTGTTGCACCCATACCAACTTGATTTGTGAAGTGCTTATCGTGATATTATGCAAACAAATGAGCATTTTCTACATGGAGAGGCAAGGTTAATCTTCAAAGTGAAGTTGGCCAAATGAGGCTAGACATTAAAAAGAAGATAAACCAACGTGAGGCCTTAAATTAGGAAGGAGATGGACTCAACTAGAAATGAACTAAAGGATGGCATTGTAAGCAATTCGCAGGACTTGCAGGTCTCTCTTCAATGATCTCCTCCCAGCTAATAAAACAAAACTCCCATGTAAGGCCTGATTCTACACATGTTAAGGAAAGGTCAACTCATTACTCCGCTCTAGTTTAGAATTTCTTACATTCTCAAGATGGAATTAACCCAGAAACATGGATTTGGAGAGCAAACCAATACTTTGGTGTCTACAGATTTCCTTATAATCGACAAGTTGATGTGATAGAAGAGTCTAGGAATGAGGTGGATGTGTTTCAACATCGCGAGCATTAAAAGCCGTAGTAGACTATGCTGTGTTGCTGGAAAATAAGCTCTAAAGACAGGATGAACTAATTAGCCTCGTTACACTGATACTGCCAAGTAATCATAAATTTTGTTGCTAGCTAGATATACATTTATTTTGGAATTTTGTGGGTGAAATAACCTACAGATTTTTCAGAAGGCTTAGCTAGCTCGGATGGAAGAAATCAGCCTGCAAATGCCTGCGTTGATTTCGAAAGGATGGATAATAACAATTAGTCACCGAAAGATGGTTTGGTAACGCGGAAAAGAGACGGGAATACAAATAAATATGTAAAAGCAAAAATGAGAGAGATAAAATGATTTGATGTAAAAACGAAATAATAATTAAATATAAAATAACTAAAAATAAAATAGGTAGATTTTTTATAAAAAGATGAGAAATAATAATCTAAAATATAGATAATAATAAAAAAGTACAACTATTAAGTAGTTAAAACATCAAATCATAGAATTAAGTTTAATTCGTGACAATAAAATCAGTTTATTTCCCATGTGCCAGAATTCTTATTCTTTTTAATTCCATAATGTTAATTTGGCCATGTCAACCAGGTTGGGATTAACCTACCAACCCCATAAAATTTCAATTTCATACTGAATGTAATATTTTTTTTTTAAATCTTAATGCAACCCGAACAAAATCATGTTGGGATCGAATTGATAATTCAGGTTGATAACTTTGATTTAATAAATTTTAATTTAAATTTTTTAAATAAATGATTTATATTATCTACAACATAAAAAGCACTATAAATTAATTTTAAACACTACAATGTACATCTACTCCCATAATTTTCTTTTTTTTTATCATCATATATTTTTCCACTAAAAAACTTATATATATATATATTCCCTAATGAAGAACTTTATTTTTTCATTTATTTTTTTACCAAAATACCTATTTATTTTGTTGAAGAATCAAGAATCCAATGCAATTGCCAATAAGTGCTCGGAAACTTCGGCTACCGTTTCTTTTATTGGTGACTTTGTATAAGGGCCTGATGCTACCTTTTATCTCGTGCGTGTCGTGTTCATATATCATACATGCTGTGCTACACAAACAATCATCATCAAATATATGATGTAGATCCAATTTTTATCTGATTAGCAATTGTGATTTGCAATGATATAAAGAAAGGAATGTCATAATGAGAAGAAATTACTTAAGATCTAGATCGATTCATTCCATAAAGACCGAGATACATGGCTGTGTCAGAGAGAGAGGTATTGAGTAGGAGTATGCCTTCACCTTTTTGCAAGCTGCTGCCTAAGGGCGCTGGTGAGCTTCTCCAGAGCAATCTACGAAGGCATTGGCGCTGGTGTGCTTCTACAGAGCAATCTACGAAGGCATGGGCGCTGGTGTGCTTCTCCAAAGCAATCTACAAAGAAATTGAGACGAGCACATCTGCCATAGTTGCAAGTGGTGGGCTGAGAGATGTCTGTGAAGGAGTGGTGTTTTGTTTTCTCCACTATTTCTGCCAGAAAGCTTAGGTAGCTCAGATGGACTATTTTTTTAATTATTATTTTTTACCAAAATAACTATTTATTTTCTATTTATTTATTGACGAATCCAATGCAATTGCCAATAATTGGACGGAAACTTCGGCTACCATTTCTTTTATTGGATAAGGGCCTGATGCTACCTTTTCTTTTTCATGTAAAGCACACAGCAACAGGAGAATTTGGCAAGTCAGATTGGTGGAGGGGCATACACTAAGCTTTGTTTGATTTACTTCATTTATGCTAATTACAGGTTTTGGTGTTATGCATTAGCTTGGCGGTAGAAAAATAAAAAACTCAAAACTTGTTTTACAGCCTACATAACCTACTAGTTATGCATGCATCATGCTTTAGAGTGCTAAATGCTGCGCCGAATGTTTTTCTGTAATGAAATTTATTCCTATTCTTTCTGATGCATACATGCAGTCTTTCTATGCATGTTGTGGTCAGAAATATGGTGTTTTACCTTCTTCTTCTTTTTTTTTTTTTTTGTGTGTGTGTTATTCCCTCATTGATTCAAAATTCTATTGATTGATAGGGGCCTTATGGGCACCTTCTAAGAATTTATTAGAGAGAAACAATATGAAGACAAGTCCACTATTATTGGCTACTAAAACAATATCGTTTGCATTACATGAGTAAAAATTAAAAAATCATTTATCCATCTCTATCCCGATAATGATGTGACTCAGATTTGCACATTCTGTTAGAAATAAACATGAAAATCCCGATCTTATTTTAATTAGAAGTTTTCTATTTATGCAATTTAGTCCAAGTAGGTTTGCTTTTGTTTACGTAGGTTTGATGTTGGTCATGTAATCTATATAAACTTCTTTGGATCTCATGCAATTAAGTTAAGTTGATCTTTCCTTCAAGTGGTATCAAAGCCATAGAAAGAGCTACTCTCGAATCCTCGATGATGCATGGGCGTCGTGGGGTGGGAGAGGAGAGGTTGATCAGCGGCCACAGTAAAAACCCATCTGATTTTCCTTGCACGTTGGAAGGTGATGCAGAGGATTGGTGTGTTGCGACTGACAAAAGATTGAGACACACAGAAATTGTGCATTGCGACAAATAGAAAAAGGAGCAAATTTGAGTAGATTTTTGCAGGCCCATATCTTATGATCCTGAGATTGGATTAGTAATAGATTATTTTAATCATGCAATTACTTTGATGAATAAATTAAAATTGAATGGTGATACTATTACTGAAGTCACAGTCATGGAAAAGATTTTGTATACTATGACATCAAGATTTGAGCATACTGTTTCTGCAATTGAGGAGTCAAAGGATCTATCAGAGATATTGATAGATGAATTGATGGGGTCAATGATAGCACATGAGCTGAGGATAAATCAACATGCACTAGTTGAGCAAGCTTTTTAAGCACAGTGCTCACATGAAAATAAACCAAGCCGAGGTAGAGGCAGAAATAAAAGAAGAGGCAATAGAGGACGAGGATGCGGAGTTGGTATAGGGGTGTAAATCGAGTTGACCCGCACTTAGCCTAACCCTGTTTGGCACTGAGTTGGGACAGGTATTTATGATTTGCAATTCGAGTCGGGTCAAAAAATTAACCCATTTAAAAAATCTAGGTCGGGGCAGTAAAAACTGACCCTACCCTAATTAATAAAACATATATATATATAAATAAAACCCTACCCAGCTACCTTTCTCGTCCTCTCCTCTCCCACCCCATAGCACCCACACATCCCTACAATAGCCCTCTTGTCCTCTCCTCTCCCACCCCATGGCGCCCATGCATCAAGGATTCGAGAGCAGCTCTTCCTCCATTGGACCAAGCTTCGTGACCCTCCGTCTTCCTGTCTAACTCAATCTGAGAGGGCTTCATCTCCCTCCCTCGTCCTTGGCTCAATCCCACTATCTCTGACGAATAGAGCTCCATCGGAATAAGCTCCATGACCCTTCTCTCCCAGTTTGACTCAATCTGAGAGGGCTTCTTCCCCCTCCCTCATCCTTGTCTCAATCCCCTCTATCTCCAACAAACTGAGTTCTATTGCACCAAGCAGCCTCTTCCTCACTCCTTCTCCCTGTCTGACTCTGATGATTTGAGAGGGATTCTTCTCCCTCCCTTGTCCTTGGCTTAATCCCCCTATCTTCGATGAACCGAGAGGGCCCTATCGGACTAAGCCTCTTCCCTGCTCTGTCTCCTCGTCTGACTTCGATGATCTGAGAGGGCTTCTTTTTCTTTCCTCTTTCTTGCTCAATCCCCCTGTCTCAGATGAACTGAGAGGAGAGACGGCTCCATCTCCCTACCTCTTACCTACTCCCTGCCCAATCTCCTTATCTGAGGCCTCTTTCTTGCTCCATCTTCCTCCCTCTGCTCGGCAACCAACTCCTTCACTCCCTGGTGTAACCTACATAACACAAATTGTATAAGCATTTTAATTCATTTCTCAATTTTTTATCGACTAGCTTTTTGAGTGCAAGTATCCTCACCTCCTTGGAGATTATTCCTTCATTGATACCATCTCCCTCCCTCTACTTGCTGGGACGTGGTATTGGCTTATTGCATTTCAATAAATGCATTTTTTCTATTAAGTTATTATTTATATGATTTGATTTATAATTCATGTGCTTGTCTGCTTGAAATGTATTTTTAAGAATTTTATTTGTTGTTTAATATAGAGACTGAAAATGATGTGGCTGCGAGTGGGGGTTTGGGCAATGTGATTGTGGAAGATGTGGTAAATGTAGATGTGGATGATGAGAATGCAACAACTGTTGCCTCTGAAGCTCCTAATTTGAAAGAAAAATAGTAGTATAAAACTTCTTCTAAAGTTTGGGATCATTGTACTAAGAGCCAGAGGAGTACTGATAAAAAGGAAGGGGGAAAAATGCAGGTGACCAAACAGCAACATATAATTATTGTAAAAGACTTTTCATGTGTCTGAGTAATATGAAACTAGCTCACTTACAAGGCACTTGATAAGATGTCCTTATTATCGAAGACATGGGGATAATAAGAGGCAAAAATTATTGATGTTCTCATCATCTCAAAATAGTGAAGTTGGTGCTATTAGTAACTGACAGTTTGATCAACCTCAATGTAGAAAGGGGCTTGTAGAAATGATAATTATAGATGAAGAACCATTAATGGTTATTGAGCATGGTCTACGAAGATGGCTTACATGTTGCAACCATAGTTTAAGTGGGTTAGTAGAATAACAATTGCTAGTAATTGTACAAATATTTATGAGATGGAAAAGAAGAACTTATAGAAGTTTTTTAAAGAAAAGTTCAACATCTATGTTTGGTTACAAACTTATGTGCAAATATTTATAAGGTGGAAAAGAAAAACTTATAGACTTTTTTTAAAGAAAAATTTCAACGTTTGTATTTGGCTACAGGCTTATGGACTTTTTTAGCAAATGATAGTTATATGTGTCTTATAACACACTAAATTGATGACAAATGGAAGTTAAATAAGAAAATTATTAACTTTTATTTTCTTCCACCTCCACACACTGGTGATGCCATTGCTAAAGCAATTGAGGATTGTTTGTTAAGTTGGGGATTGGATAGAATTACTACATTAACTAGGGATAATACATCTGCAAATGATGTGGCTCTAGATACAAGTTGAAGTTTCTTACATTTTATTTTTCAAGGGTCTGTGATGAAGTGAAAGTTAAAGAAAATAGTTTAGAATGTAAAATGTTAGTTTGATAAGCTTTTCAAGGTTTATGAAATGTAATGTTCTTCTACTAGATCAAAATTATTGGAAAAAAATAGCAGTCAAGTAAAGGTGAAGGGACCGAGGAGACAAGAATTTATGAAATTCTTAGTTGTGGAGGAAACAAAAGAAGTAAAAAAAGAGATAGATCAATATTTTAAGGAGCACATAGAGATGGATTTTAATGATTTTGACATTTTAGCATGGTGTTCGGTTAATGCTTACAAGTATAAAGTGTTATCTCATATAGCATGTGATATTTTAGCCATTCTTGTGTCTATTGTTGCCTCGAAATCAGCATTTAGTATAGGAGGACTTGCGCTTGATCCATAAAAATTTCATTAGAACAAGCCTAATAGAGAGTTTATTATATTCTCAAGATTGGATACGACTACAGCTAAAATCAGCTGATATTGAGGAGCATCTAAAAGAACATACAATAGACACATCGGGTAATTTCATTTTTAAAATTTTACACACTTCTATTTGGAAATGAAATGAATGTCTTCTTTTCTTTTCTTATGTTTCATGTTAATGAGTTTGTTCCAATTAACTTATAGTTTTCAAAGATGATGTTGGATCTAGTAGTGCTCCTTCCACTACAAATATAAAGGTTTGATAACTAGCAAATTGATAGTTCTTTATTTCTATATTTATATCTTTTGTTATAATATTTATTTACAGAAATTGCATTCCTTTTAGGGAAGGGGATTTCTCATTGAAGAATGATCATTTGAAAGGAAGAAGATGTTATTCCCTTTATTGAAAGTGTTTGGCTTAAAATTTAAAACTAAATACTTATGGTTGATTGGCATGTTTGTAAGATTAATTTGCTTATTAGAGTTTGAGACTTTAGCATGTGTGACTGGAGTCATTGTGTTTTTGGTTGTGACTTTGAACCCAATACCTATGTATTACCTTTTAACCGGTTTCATCTAATTACTTTGTTAGATATATTTGAAGTGCCAAAGTACATGTGATATTTCTTTTGAGGTTGGGCCTCATGGAGGATGCAAAAGTTGAAAGTGGCTTATTTGCATCAATTAATAGGACTAATTATCAAATTTGGGTAACGGATGAAAATTTTGACCTCTAACAAGTTTAGTTTGCCAGAGGTTTGGTTGTGCTAACTTTTCCATTTATATTAAAGAAAACTCTTGTAACTCTGCTTGCACAAATTTCAAGATATCTATTGGAAGGAATGATTGTCATTTATATCATAATTTTTTATGGCAGATGTTTGGGCAGTTCCCAAATGGAATGCTGATGCAGCTTTCGAGATCTTCCCTCCTTGAATCCTGCGAGACTAGAACACTGATCAGAGGACACCGGGGGTGTTCTCGGCGTGAACACTCCAATGCTCAAGTTAGTATATGGGACTTTTGGAGGGAGAAAGGAATAAGAACGAGTGATCTGTCCCAGGGATGCATACCTGGTCCGTATTTATAGATGAGCGGGGTGCGTAGTCGGGAGTCTTGCGAGTCTGTACGCAGGATGAACTAAGAAGTTTACTTAGGAGAGGGATCCCTGGGGATGCATATCCTGACTTTGGATTTTGCGGGATTCGGAGAGATCCCTAAAAAGGGTAGTAATCTGACATGGCGAGTTGCCAGCTCGACGGCTAATATGTGTTAGAATTCCCTAACACTAGTCCCCCCGTGCCCTCTTTTTTGAATTCCATGCGCGAGTTTTTGGCAAAAATACGCATCTTTCCGCATATCTGTCTAATGGTTAGATTAAAAGGATCTTGGTTGGTCCGTTTCTAATACACGGATCTACTTCTCAAAATCGATCTCGCTACTAGGGACTCTTAATAAGGATTTTTTGAATCTGTTCTGGAACTGGGGTACTGGATCCGGAAGCGTTTTGGATCTGTGCTTTTTATTTTTAATCCTTTGGCGGGTATTTTTGAATTTCAAAGATAACTGCCCTTATGCCGGTTGCTCTTCCTTGCCCACGTGGCGGAGCCATAAATGCAATTTGATTTAACGACGACTGGTTTTTGGTTTTTGCGAGAAACCAGCCTGTTCCTCTTTCAGTTTTCCTATCCGTTTTCTAGTTTCCCACGAAACCCTAGGCGATTTTGTGGGGGGCTTTTATTTAAGACGCTATTTGCGAAGACAAGGCTGGTCATTTTCTTTGTCGGGGTAATCATTTTTTCCCTTCTCCTTTGTCTTCTTCATCTTATACTCTTTCCTATTTCTTTAATGGCTGCTGAACAGTCTTTTCCCCAAGTTTCTGAGGTTGTTATGGCGGCCTTTAGGCTTTACCCTCTTCCTTCCACTATGAGCTGGGAATTTTCAGACTCTTCTGTCTTTCTGTGGCATCCGCGAGAGGGTTATGTGTCTGTCTCCTTGGGTTCGCTCAAGGCAGATTTTCACTTAGATCATTGTCATTTTGTTTCTTCCCTTCTTCGTAGCTACAATATTTCTCCTGGTCAATTGGTCCCGAACAGTTGGCGTTACGTTATGTATTTTTATCGCTGGGTTCATCAGCTTGAAGAGTTATCTGTTTTTTCTTTTGAAATATTTTCTTCCATCTTTAATTTGAGTAAAGCTCTCCTTATTATTATTATCTTCTTCCTCGTACTCCTTGGCGTAAGCTCTTTGCCCGTGTCACTGATCCTGATGATGAGTGGAAAAGTCATTGGGCCTGGGTTAAGTATAGTGGAGATCTTTCTTTTCCTTCCTTTTGGACGACCAGGACGGTCTGTCCCTCTGGTGTCTTTTCTTCTTTGGAGCAGTTTAGCTTGTATCTTATTAGGTATCGGTTGATGACTATCGGTACCCTCTCTGTAGATGCCATAGTTTCAGCTGAGCATTATCGCCAAGCAGATTATCCGTGCTGCTTCCTAGGTCAGAAGGTAGTCGCTCCTGAACCTATTCCTTCCTTGACTTCCCTGTCCTCTCTGTTCCCTAACCTTAGGTCTACCATTGAGCAAGAGTATGACCTCCTTCCCTGGTCTAGTAGTGGTCGGTCCCAGGGGGCGCTGGTTCTCATGGTTTTCGCAGCTCCTTGCCCCGTGGAAACGGAACTATCTCGGAGGAAGAGGGTTAGGGTCGTAGCTCGGAGGCGAAGAGGGGATACGTCCCTTTCATCCGCTCCTTCTGCTTCTCATCGTAATTCACCCCGAACTCCTGGGGAGGCACAAGCGGATCCGTCCGATCCCTTGGAGTCGTTGGGAAGGCAGTCTGAGGAGGAGATTGCGGGACCCTCGAACCAGCTAAGACCGCTTAATGTTGGTAGTTCTCCTAGTGCGGGTCCTTTTCCCGTGTCCTCCGAGATTAGTCCCTCTCGTCCATCCTCTGAAGAACCCTTCCCTCTGGGCGAGATCGTCCCTCTCGTCTCTACATCCTTTTCTGCCGCTCCTTTGGCCATAGTGCCCTATGTGTCTGGCACTGTATTACGAGTGCTTTCGATTCTTTTTCTGCTTCCGTTTATATCAAATCTATGTCTCTAGCTCCTTCATCTGTTTCGGCGGCTCCCATTGATCCCGTGTCGCCGACTTCAGCTGTGACGACTCTGATTATTCCAAGCACATCTATTATGGTTGATGTAGCTCTTGTCGTTTCGGAATCGATTTCCTCAACCGAGGCTGCTACATCTATGCCTGCTTCCTCTGCGTCGGCATCGATGTCTTAGGGTGCGGTTGCAGGATCAAGGCCCTCTTCCTCTTTTGCTGGTAAGGATTTTTTTTTGACCTTTATTTGACTTCTTTTTTGTTCATGTAGGCTTGTTTTCGTCCGATCGGTTGGCCCGTGCAATGAAGCACCCGTATGCCGGTTTGACCTTGGCTCTGTTCGCTCAGTGTCTCCGTGGCAAGGCTTCTAGCATCGGTGGCCTTGTTTTCGATCTAGGTGATGCTTCTTCTCAAGAGATGGCGGCTCCGGCGAGTCGAGCATCTTCTCGGCCTTCAACACCTATTAGTGTGGCTCCTAGGGTGGTGGGGTCGATTACTTCTCTGTTAGAGAATCCTCGGCTAGCTGCCACCTTCGTTACCAAGTTAGCTTGCTCTGCAGATCAATCTCGATATCTGGACATGTCATGGGAGGATCTTCTCGAGGAGTCCTCCTTTGGAGTGATTCGCCACTCTCTGGAGCGGCAAAGCTTCATCGATCGGATGCAGCTTGCCATGCAGCAGCTCGGCCTTACTCGCGATGAATTGCAAATCCGGACCGAGCGCTTGGAGCAAGTGGAAGAGGAAGTGGATTACTGGCGTCGAGAACATCGATTTTTAAAGAATGATCGGGATCGGATGATCGTGAAAGCTATAGCTTTAAAGGAGCATCTGGAAGAGGAAAAAAATTGCTTCCGAGACTTCAAGGAGACTGCCTCTGCTCTTCGGGCCAATGAGGATCTTCTAAGAGCAGAATGTGTGGTTGCGGAGTCGAGGTTACAGCAGGCGGAGGCTGCTCCGTCTCAACTACGAATTGATCGTGACCTCGCATTTTCCGTATCTGAGTCTAAGGAGAAGCATCTCGCTCGCGTTCAAGCCGAGTCTGCCGAACGGGAGAAGGAGCTTCACGAACGGGTAGCCGCTTTAGAAGGTAGAGAGGCAGTTTTGCATCAGGAGATTACATTGTTGAAGGAAGGGCATGTTACCGCTCTTTCTCAGGTTCGTCAACAGTGGCTGGAACAGTTAGTTGAGGAACCTGAGTATCAGGAATTACTCCTTCAACATGTAGTGGATTGTTGTAAGCAGTCATTTGAGTCCTGTAAAAAGAAGGTAGCTAGAAAATTTCCTGGTCTTGACTTAGATGATATTTCTCAAGATGGGGAGGATATGTAATCTTTTTTGGCCATTTTGCCAAGTGAGATACAATTTTGGCTATTCTCTCAATGATTTTGTGTACGAAATCTTTCTCAAGTGTGATTATTTCTAAGGTTGAGAGGTTCAATCCCACGGAAGCTTTTCCTCGTCGGTTCCATTTCCGCAGGAGTGATGATCATCAAACCCTTTCTGCGGTTTGGCGATTCCATATCTGCGGAACCTCTTTCCCTTCGGTTCCATTTCTGCAGAGCCGATGGCCCTATAACCCTTTGTGGGGTTTTGCGGTTCCATTTCTGCGGAGTCAATGACCCTATAACCCGTACTGCGGTTTGGCGGTTCCATTTCTACGGAACCTTTTTCTCTTTCGGTTCCGTATCTGCGGAGCCGATGGCCATCAAACCCTTTTTGGGGTTTGGTGGTTTTATTTCTGTAGAACCACTTTCTCTTTCAGTTCCGTGTCTACGGAGCCAATGGCCGTTAAACCCTTTCTGGGGTATGACAGTTCCATTTCTGCCGAACCTCTTTCTCTTTCAGTTCTGTGTCTGCGGAGCCGATGGCCGTCAAACCCTTTCTGGGGTTTGGCGGTTTCGTTTCTATGGAATCTCTTTTCCTTTGGTTTCGTTTCTGCAGAGCTAATGGCCCTATAACCCGTTCTGGGGTTTGGCGGTTCTGTTTCTGCGGAACCTCTTTCCCTTTGGTTCCATTTCTGTGGAGCTGATGGCCCTATAACCCATTCTGGGGTTTGGGGGTTCCGTTTCTGCGGAACTTCTTTTCCTTCGGTTCCATTTCTGCGGAGCCAATGGTCAATAAACTTTATTTGAAAAACTAGCTTGTATGATTTATTATTTTGCATAAAAGGAGGAGTCCTATTCATACAGAAAGGAAAGAAAAATCCAAAAAAATAAGTATTATTGGTAATTCTCTACTGATAGTACCTCCTCAGATGTTCGACATTCCAGGTTCGTGGGATGTCTTTTCCATTGAGCCTTTGCAGTCGGTAGGCCCCTTTTTCTATTGCTTCCTTAACTCTATATGGTCCTTCCTAGGAAGGTACAAGTTTTCCCTTCGTATGGATGGGGTTGCTTACCAAGGCTTCTAGAAGGACTAAATCTCCTTCCTTGAAACTTCTTTGCCTGACCTTCTGGTCATGGTATTGTTTGACTTATGTCTATTATCTTTCGATCCTGGCTTGAGCATTACTCCTTGTTTCTTCCAATAGGTCCAGATTAGCTTTCAGCTCCTCTTTGTTGGTTTGTAGGTCGATGTTGCCTGTTCTGGCAGAGGGTATTTGGAGTTCTACCCAGTTATCCATGGTATCTATCTGCATGCTTTTCGACATTCCTTCATTCATTGTGATTTTGTAACATTTTTAGGTGATCTTTTTGTTGTCTCTGGCTATGCTGACCCCTTTTCCGACTGAAAATTTAACTACAAGGTGGTAAGTGGATACGACAACTTTCATCTTATTGAGGCCTGGGCGTCCTAAAATGGAGTTGTACAGTGATGGAATGTCAACTATTAGGAAATCCAGGTAGGTTGTTACCTTTTCTGGGTCATCTCCCATCGTAAATGGGAGGTTGATGATTCCTTTTGGAAAGACACCTTCTCCTGTGAATCCGGTTAATCGCCCTACATAAGGTTGTAGCTCTTTTTTTGAGATCTTCATTTTCTCATAGCAATGGTGAAAGAGGATGTTTGCCAAGGAACAGCTGTCAACCATGATTCTTTTCACTTGGTAATTCCAGATGCGGCAGATATAACCACCGCGTTGTTCTGGGGGTCTTCTCCATTCGGATTATCTTCTTGTGTGAGAAGATGATCGGGAAGTCTTCTTCTTCTTTTCTTTTTCTTTTTGGGCTACTTTCTACCATATTTACTAGAGTAGGGGGATGACTTACTGGGCCACCGGATATCACATTGATGGTTCCTGCCGTGGGTTGATTATCTTTTGTTGCAAGGTCCTTCTCTCTCTCTTCTCGCCCCTTACCCTTTTGATGCTTATCCTCTGCTTTTCTGGAATCATCGGCCACATATTGTAGTAACTTTCCTCTTTTGATGATCTTCTCATTTTCTTCTTTTAAGATGCGACATTCATCTGTGTCGTGACCAATGTCTTTGTGGAACGAGCAGTATTTGCTTTGATCTAGATGGCTTCTTCTTTTGATCTTTGGTGGAGAGGGGACCTGGTATCCCTGTATCTGAATTTTGTGGAGGACATGGGTGGCGGAGCAGTTAAGAGTGTGCCTGGGAGTATCTCTGTTTATCACTGTTGGTTTACTTTTCCCGGATCCGTGAGAAGAAGATATTTGCCCAGATTCAGGGTGATGTCGACAGTGACTTTTTTCCTACCATGGAGGTGGGGATCGCGACCGGCTTCATTGTCTTTTAACATCCTCTTCTCTGGTGCTTTCATATGCGTTTATGTATCGATTCAGCATCTCCAAGAGCTCCGAATAGTCTCTCGGGGGCCATAGGTGTAGCTGGTATCTAACCTTCGGGTCTGCAATTCCACTTTGGAGTGTTGCTGCTGCGATATTATGGTCTAGCTTTTTCACATCTAATGTATACTGATTAAATCTACTCATGTATTCACGGAGAGTCTCGTTCTCCCTTTGCTTTACCACCATCAATGACTTCACTGTTCTTTTCTGCCTCCGTTGAGCTATAAAGCATTTTCGAAAGTGCTCTTCTATATCACTGAAGGATTTGATGGATTTTGGTGTAAGAGTTTGACACCAGGACAGGGCTGCTCTTTTGAGTGTCGGCGGGAATGCGGGACATTTAATGGCGTCGGAGACGCCTACGAGGGTCATTTGACCATCGTATCTGGCGAGGTGATTGTCGGGATCCGTGGTGCTGTCGTAACCTTCCAGGGATGGCATTCTGAATCCTTTAGGAATCGGCTCCTCCAGGATTTCGGGCAGAAAAGGGAACGTTTTACCAATGCTTGCTTCTCTGGCCATCCTTGGGTGTTCCATCCTTCCAATTTAGTGGCATTATCTTCGGGAGTTTTCTTATCCCGAGGTGCGAAGATGCTTCTCTTTCCTGGCCATAGTCAACTTGCCTTTGAATCGGCTCCAAGATGGTATGGATAGTATTTACCGGGTTATTGGCTAGGATGTCCGTAGCCGGTGTGTTTTCTATATTTACCAGATGCGGTACCTACACATCAGGTAGTAATGCTCCTAATGCGGGGTCGGTGATGTAGACACCAGCTTCGTGAGGGTCTCAGGATCCATTTGTCGGACCTTTCTGACGTTGGAGATGAGGCGGTGGTGGAAGAGCTTCCGCGGCAGGGGGTCCACATAGATTGTTCCCTTGTTGCCGTATAAATTGTTGCATCATCTGCTGCATCATCTCATGCATCATGTGTTGCATCGCCTACTGGTTTGTCAGGCTGGGTTGAGTCGACAGGTTTTCAGGCTGTGGCACTATGTTGTTCTGGTTCGGCATAGACTGCGTGTTGTCAATGACTACAGGGAGAGAGGGAGCGTTATTTATGTTTATAATGTCATCTGACATCTTTTTAAACTTTTTGAAATGCTTCTCACAGACGGCGCCAATGTTTGGGCAATTCCCAAATGGAATGCTGATGCAACTTTTGAGATCTTCCCTCCTTGATTCCTGCGAGACTAGAACACTGATCAAAGGATGCCAAGGGTATTCCCGACGTAAACACTCCGACGCTCAAGTTAGTATATGGGACTTTTGGAGGGAGAAAGGAATAAGAACGAGTGATCTGTCCCAGAGATGCATACCTGGTCCGTATTTATAGATGAGCGGGGTGCATAGTCGGGAGTCTTGCGAGTCTGTACGCAGGACAAACTTAGAAGTTTACTTAGGAGAGGGATCCCTGGGGATGCATATCCTGACTTCGAATTTCGCGGGATTCAGAGAGATCCCTAAAAAGGGTAGTAATCTGACGTGGCGAGTTGCCAGCTCGACAGCTAATATATGTTAGAGTTCCCTAATAGCAGATGATTCCGGTTGCTGCAAATGATGTTTCTTTCTCAATACATGTTGTTCTCTTGACAATAATTACTTTGTTTCAAGTTTTCATCTATGAGATGAGTGCTTCTATTACTCAATTAGTTGGCACTTGACATCCCCTAAATTTTGGTGTTTATGATGTGTTCTGATAAAACATGACATCATACGTGCTTCTATATGTTTTATGTACAACAAGAAAACCATAAAGTCTCTAAGACATGCATGGCAATCACTTCGGCTATGTGGGGTGTTACTGTAGTTTGTATCATCATAGCTTGGCCACACCATTCATGGCTTCGGCTCATCTCTATGTTCAAGTAAGCTAATAGTTTCAAGTTTCAACAATAGTTTGAGCTTAGTAGTTTTGAATGTGGCTTACTGAATTAAAACATTTAAAATAGGGTTACTTTCATCAAGTGTAATCAAACTATTCCTATCATACAGAATATGTCAATAAGCAAATGATGTAACTGTTCATCTCATTCATTTAAGTGTTATGTTATATTTTATGGCTACATATAGTTTAGAATTCTACTTACAAAAAAGTATTTAAGTATTATTAACCAATGAATTTTGCATGAATTGATTTTAAACAATGTTTGTAGTGGTGTTACTGTGGGATCGAGTGATGCCTTGAGATAAGAATATTTACTGATATTGTAAGGGATATATATTCTTAGAAAAAAATAATATGGTTGTGTGTTTGTTTATCATTATTGTGAGACAATGAAAATGAGATGATTCAAGAATGTTTAATTACAGTTAGAAGCAGATTGTTGTGTAAATAATGTTACAATCTGTATTATCAACCTGAATTATTGATCCAAACTTAACTTGATTTCAACCTGTACGATGAAAGATAGGGTTAGGGTTGGGTCAAGGTCAAACCAACCCGCCATATATATAAGGTTGGGTAAGAGTTCTTATATAGGGTTAGGGTTGAGACCACTCTAACCCAGTATAAATCGACCCGATTTGCACCCCTAAGTTGATAGAGGTTTTATTGCAAAAATCCAAGAATCAAGTAAAAGCACAAGCACCTCAAGAGGCAGAGGTAAAGGCAGAAGCAGAGGCCATTAACAAGGTAGAGGCCGAGGTGGAGTTAAAGCACATATTCAATGTTACGATTGTTCAAATTTTGGTCACTATTAAAGTGAATGCCCAGATAAGAAGGGAGTGCACAATAATATATGGTACTTAGACATTGGTTTAAGTAATCATATGTGTGGTAAAAGGGGCATGTTTACTGAATTAGATGAAAATTTTTAATCCATGGCTAAGTTTAGAGATAATTCTAAAATTCCAATAAAAGGAAAAGGAAATGTGCTGATTAAAACAAAGAATGGAAAAAATGCTTTTATCTCCAACGTTTTTTATGTTCCTAGATTGAAAAATAATTTATTGAGTTTGGGAAAATTACAAGAAAAGGGCTATGAAATTATTATAAAAGATGGATGTTATTGAATTCAGGATAGATAGAAGCATCTCATTGCCAATGTGAAGATGACAAAAATCGAATGTTCCCACTAACCATTCATAATGAAGCTTTACCATGTTTTAGCATAATTATGAAGGATGATTCTTGGTTGTGGAATCTCAAATATGGGCATCTAAATTTTAATAATTTGAGAATTTTGCATAGAAAGAAGATGGTAACAGGATTACCTTTCATAGATTAACCAAATTAAATATGTGAAGGATGTGTTTTGGGAAAACAACATAAAGAACCTTTTCCTAAAGGCAAATCAAAAGAAGTAAAAGGTCGTTAGAATTGGTTCATTCTGATATTTGAGGTCCCATTGAGCCTCAGTCTAATTGAAATAAGATATATTTTCTTACTTTTGTTGATAATTATAGTAGAAAAACTTGGGTGTACTTTTTGGAAGAAAAATCAGAATCTTTTGCAATGTTTAAAAGTTTCAAGGCATTGGTTGAGAACTAAACTGGAAAGCACGTCATAATACCATAGATAGATAGAGGTGGAGAATTTACATCAAAGGAGTTTCTGAAGTTCTATGAGAAGAATGGGATATGACATCAATTAATAGCTTCATACACACCATAATAGAATGGTGTTGCAGAAAGGAAGAATTGTACTATTATAAATATGGTAAGAAGTATGTTGAAGGTAAAAGACTTACCTAAATCTTTTTGGGTAGAAGCTATTAATTGGAGTGTACATTATTAAACTTGAGTCCCACCAGAATTGTCTTAAATATGACACCTAAAGAGGTTTAGAGTGGAAACAAGACAAATGTCAATCACTTGAAAAATTTCTAGTTGTGTAACATATTCTCATGTTCTAGATGAAAAGGAAAAAGCTAGATGATAAAGGTGAGGAGTATATTTTCAATGGTTATAGTGGAAGTACAATGACATACAAACTATATAATCCCATAACACAGAAATTGCTTTTGAGTAGAGATGTGATTTTTTATGAAACAAAAGTATAACATCGGGGGTGTTAAATTTTGAGTAATGATGTATTGAAATACACTGTAATTGTCTTTAGTGGAAAGAATTTTACTCTATCATGTAGGCGAATGTATTGTGAAATGGTGAATAAAGTTATTATTTAATAAGGCCATGTATTTGGACATGATCTAGACATATATGAGGACCATTTTGTGTATTTTTATGATGCATAAAAGGATGACTAAACATATCTTTTAATGCTAGAATTATATGGAAAAATCATGAAATAGGTGGGGGCAGCGAATCCAGTGCCATGACACCAATTTAGGCAGCAAAGTTTAGCGCCATGGTGCTGGTTAGTATTTAAGTCAAAAATCTGACTTTTTCAACCAACCGTTCCATTTTCTTTTTACCCCTGTTTTGTTTTCTTTCTCCCCATGCCCAAATCTTATGATTCCATCCCTTTTTCATGCCATTTTAGCTAGGAAATAACTTGTGTACAAACAAAAACCCATAGATATTGCATACAAACTTAAGTTTCTTTTTTTGGACCGTGAAAGAAGAAGGCACATTGGATTTTCTGCACATGGAGTTTGTTACTTCAAGTTTTGAGCTTGGATGTTCGTCCATGGGAGGGAGATATGCCTAGACTTCATGGTAAATCAGTTTTCCCAATCTAAAATTTCAAATTTTGATAAGCTAGTGTTTTGTAACTTTTGTGAATTGGAGAAATTTTCATGATGTATGCGTAATTTGTATAGGGGAAATGGTTAACGGAGTAATTATCATGAATTTAGGAGTGATTTAGGCATGGGACATGATAAATCATACTAAGCTAGGTTTCATGAACAATGATTTTTGGGGAAAATGATAATTAGTTGATGAGATCATGAAAAAATGATTAATTACCTAATTAGAGTGTTTTAAGGCTTGTTTAAGAATGAGAAATATGATTTTAGATGATAACCTCCTTGACAATGGGAAAGAGTTTTTACATATGGGTTATGTGAGCCATAAATTGATTGGATTAAAGGCCTAGGTGGATTGTTCTTGAGATTAATTGCATGCTAATTATGTTATATGATGATTACATATGGTTAGAAATGGAAGTCCCTTAAGAACTTTGTTGAAATGTATAAATAAATGATATCTACAAGAGGTTTGATCAAATGTCTAAATGAAAAATAAAATATAATTGACTAAACTAATGACAACCTTAATGGATTATAGGAAAGTATATTTAAGCAACATAAATGGGTAAGTGAAGTGATGGTTATGGGAGATTAATGAATCATAAAATTGGATATGATACTAAAGACAATTTGAACCGATGGAGTGAAAACCCCCACCTTTGACCCAAATGAGATGTTAAAGTGAAATAGATGATGATCCCAAACTACAATACATATTTGAGATGAATAATTAGATAATAAGATAATTGATATATGTGTAAATTATGATGTATGGTATATATATGCAGGATCATTAGAGTGGTGATGTAAAGCAAATTATGGAACTCAAAGAGTTATGGAATCACTTTCCATTAATGTAAGTAGGTTCTTTCCTAATGGAATATATGAATGGATAGGGATATTGATTATCGCATTTATTTGCATCCAGGCTTGTATGCATTGTTGGGAATAGTACATATGCCATTAATTGGCTATAAATATGTTTGATCAGGTGATATATTATGTCATAGTGTATATTGATTAATGATGGTTAGTATTGGTTGTCTCTAGTGAAAGTGGGGGAAATTGGGATAGAGATTACCCCATGCTTGCGTATATAATTAACGTATAGTGTTATGTGAATGTATGATTGAAAGGGGGATAGAGAGCATCCCATGATGTTATATAGAATTGATTCAATATATTTTAGAAATGGGGATAATGCAATTTATATATAAGGTATTGGTTATTTATGGATGTTAAGAATATTGCATTACTTTGAATTTTGTCAGGAATTGTGAATTATGTTGAAATTGATCAAGTTAAATGACACCACATATTGTAATATTGAGAATGATATGGATCGAACATGATATTTTATTTATTATTGATTTTATTTCTATTTTAACATGCCTACTTACTGAGTTGTCTGGACTTACAACTTCTTATTTTAACATTTTAGCTGACAGGCCGGATAAAGAATCCCAACTATGGGTTGGGGCTTATGTGCAAGATTTGAAGATATTCTTTTTGTGATATGATGGTATAATAGATTGGGATTGTAGTCCCATTTGTATTTGTATAAGTGAATTTAATTGATTTCAATTAATGTATAGAAGAGATATATTGGCATGTCGTAATAGTTTTTATATGATGTTGTAATTATAACAGACTTGTATGATCCTAGTGAGATTTATTGTCATCATGATAGGTTCAATCCTAGGCATGTATCTATGGGTGTAGGTATAAGTTTTATGGTTAGTATTATTGTTTATAATCATTGAATTATAAATTTTACATGATTAAAGGAATGCACATGTGTCTATAATCTCATATTTCAGAGGAGACTTTGCCGATTTTGTGGCAGAATTGTCCCTATAATTAGGGAAAGTGTGAGTTAATAGTGAAACGCATAGGCCCGAGGGCGGGGCATGACAAAAAGCTTTCAAGTGGAGCATGGAAGGTGGGAAGAATGTGCCAATTGATATCATTGAAGCTCAAGATGCAAAACGAAATAAGGAAGTTGCTATCATGGAACCAAGCACTGCAAGTTCTATTCCCTCTAACTCAAATCTTACCAGTCCATCTTCTACATCCTAACCTTCATAATCATCTACAAGTGCAAGCACTTCTTCAATCTGACTGAAGCATACCACAAAACAACCAACTTGGTTGAAAGATTGTATTAACCTATATAAAATAATAATATAATAATAATATAATAACTATGGCAGTAGGTGTGATGGCGTAAAATTGTGGCAATGTTGTTTTTCAACGCTTTTTAATTGGGTATGGGATGTTTGGGAGACGAGGCATTTGTGCCTTTAATGCAACAGTTAGTTGTTGGATTATTCATAATTAAATACCTGATTGCACCGAGCATTAGCATGAGGGAGGGAGAGGAGAGAAATGCAATGTAGTCCCTATGAGACAAAGAGCATGCAAGAGAGAGAAAAAGAGAGGAAGAGAAGGAGGAGGAGATTCTGCTTTCTGTATTTATCTCCATCAATTTTTAGTTAAGTAGATAACTGTATTTAAGTTTTACATGTTATAATCATGCTGAATTAGATCTTTAATTAGACATGTATATGCACGATTTAGTTAAAATGTATGCAATTAATCATGTTGTGTGAATGGATTGAAATATTAAACATAAAATTTTAATTTAAATGATTTGCAAACAAATTTTTATGAATGTTATTTGAATAATCTAATCCATTAAATATGTTTGGATTATGTGTACTTAGTCACCTTGTGAATTTAGTAGGAATATGATGTAAAATGACTATTAAAATGATGAAATATTCCCGATCACTTAAAATAGAAATTTCATTAAATTTTTGTATATTTGAAAGTTTAAATATTACATATAGGTTTAGAAATGAAGCTCTCATTGTGTAAAATATATCCTATGGCTCGAACTCATGAAATAAAGCATGTATATGAAGATATTAACAAAATAAAAAAAGAAATTTCAAAGGAGATGAAATGTCCCTATGAACAGTAATTGAACGTATATGTGAAAAATGAGTTTTGCTGTGATTATTATTTTCAAGATCTGAACCATTGGATGTATTTTAAATAATAATATTATCTTATGGTATAAATTTGGAGTTGAAATGACTTCATTTGATGATTAAATTAAATGAAATGTGAAAAATAGAAAATTTATTAAATCTAAAATTTTTAGACCATAGATTGCAAATGGTCCATAGGATGCTTAGTGCACCTCATTGTCATTATAGAAATTAAATGCTAGAGTTTGGACATTTGAAAAACTCATAAAAAAATAGATTTTTAAATAAATTTGGTTTTTACATCTTTCACAATGAAAAGGTGTTTTCGTTACCAAAGATGCTTCAGAAAATTTCTAGGCAAGCCCAAGGCTTCAACCCAGTGCCTGGCAAGCCAGGCCAGAGCCTAACTCTAGCATAGGCCAAAGCCCAACACAATTAAGCCGAGGCAAAAACCCAAACCCAAGCGTAGGCGGAAGCACAGACTAAAGCCTCGCCGATCCGGCGTGCGTACAGATGGCCAGAAATGTTTTAGATGGATCTGAATCATCTTATCTCCGATTTGGATGATTAAAGAGTCAATTTTGGGATTTTTGGATGTTCTAAATTCAATGGAAGGGTCAAATTATTGAAAAGATGACTAGGTCATATGAAATTTAATATTCAAATTTAATTTATTGATTTATGGACCCTAAAATCTCCGATTTGGATGATCACATAGTTGGTATTGATATTTTTAGACATTATGGATTCAATGAAAGGATCAGATTATTGAAAAATGGCCGGATCATGCAGAAATGAATGGTCAAATTTTAATTATTGATTTCTAGACCACATGATCTCCGATCTGGAAGATCAAATAGTTGATCGTTAGGTTTTTGGATATTTTGAACCCAATGGAATGGTCAAATTATTCAAAAGATGGTTAGATTATGAGGTTTGAGTGGACAAGGGATGTAATTTTCTAGATGTGATATTGTGGTCTACTAGACTAGTCAGGATATGATATAAGATGTCGACGTGTGGTGATGATAACCAGATCATGAGGTTTGAGTGGACAGATAAAATGATGTAGTTCACTAAACTGGTCAGAATATGATCAGATATATTATGATAATGACTAGATCAGGAGGTTTGAATGTCCATTAAACTAGACATGATATGATTTGAGACGCTAATCTGACAAGAAGATGGTCAGATAGAGAGGTTTAAATGAGCAACATAGAAGGGATAAGATATACTTTCCTAGATTGATGTTATAGTTGGTCAAACCAGACAGTTTATGAGATGTGTTATGATGTGATTGTCATTTTTATCACATGTGCTAGCTACATCTATATTACTTACTGAGTTGATATAACTCATCCCAATATTATTTACCTTTATTTACATAGAATGCTGTTTGCGGAGGGCATTAGTCGTGGCATGAGAGTAAATATAACAAACTTTTCTATGATAGTGGTTTTTTAAAGAATAGTTGTTGTATTTCACTTTTTAATTAAAAAATTATACTTGATTACATTATGGATTGTATTATATTTTCACTTTTTCCCTTAATTATTAGTTATTGTGTTTACTTTTGTGCTTATATTTCATCTCTAGTGCGATAGATCTTGGGAGATTCACTCTTGGATTTGGGAATGCAAGTTAATTATGCTATTCTTGGGACCAAGGCATGATAATTGGTATCGGAGTAAATCACACTTAAATTAAAAATGGACATAATGCATAAGAGGACCTAAAACTCAAATAGAATAGATTGGGGTAGGTATGAGTGCCTTGAATAAATGCTCACAATTAAGGATTCTCTATGATAAAAATAGAGATTTTAATTACTAAGGATTCTTTATGATAAAAATAGATATTTTAATTACAAAAAGATTGGATGATAAATAAATCTTGTTCGTAATACATGTTGAGATATTTGTTATATTGTTATAGTATGAACCCTGTAGAGAATGCTCAAGAGGAAGGTTTTATGCTGAGCCAAGCAGAGCAGCAACCAATTGGGGTCATCCTCCTAGCAGGATTCGAGGTCGAGGTCGACAAAGAGTAAATAAAGATGCAAGACAAACCTTGATAACCTTGGCAGAAAGGGTAAATACTCAGCAAGAAGAGTTGACACAGCTTAGATATGAGATAATGATTACATTATGGATTGTATTATATTTTCACTCTTCTCCTTAATTGTGAGCTATTGTGGTTACTTTTGTGCTTATGTTTCATCTCTAGTGCAATAGATCTTGGGAGATTTACCCATGGATTTGGGAATATTAGTTAATTATGCTATTCTTGGGATTGGGGCTTGACAGTTGGTATCAAAGTAAACCGCACTTAAATTAAAGTCGAACATAGTGCATGAGAGGACCTAAAACTCAAATAGAATAAATTGGGATAGGTATGGGTGCCTTAAATAGATGCTCGCATCTAAGGATTCTCTATGATAAAAATAGAGATTTTGATTGTTAATTACGAAAAAGAATAGATGATAAATAAATCTTGTTCGCAATATATATTAAAATATTTATTATGTTCTTACAGTATGAACCTTGTGGAGAATGCTCAAGAGGAAGGTTTCATGCTAAGCCAACCAGAGCAGTTCAGAGCTGCAATCAATTGAGGTCATCCTCCTAGTGGGAGTCGAGGTCGAGGTCGATTGAGATTAAACAAAGAAGCAAGGCCAACCTTGATAAACTTGGCAAAAATGGTAAATACTTAGCAAAAAGAGTTAGTATTGCTCAAAATGAGATAATAGGCCAGTTCGAGTAGCTTAATATGAGGTTAGGTGCAGGTCAGCCTCAAGCTATCATGGCTATGCCCCCAGCTCTACCGACTTAGCAAGCTGGACAGATGCATGGTATCCAGGCTGAAGGATAGGAAGAGGGAGCACCACAAGATGCAGACGACCGTCAGCAAGAATAGGGGCAGAGGGCCGGACTGTCAGAGTAGAGGAATGTACTTACTGGTGAGGGCTAGTGTAGGACATCATCGTGGACAACGGATCGGAGTAAGATTCGGAAAATGGACAAGTGGAAGACAGAAAGACAGTTAGACTAAATTGTAGAGTCTCAGTCAGTTGGAAAGAAGACCCACTACAAGTTGGCTTCCAAAAAGACTAGTACTAGGAAGGACTCAGCTTTTCACCCCCTGAACCCTCAAACTTTTGTGGGGGAAATAGCATGGTAGCCAAAAACTGATTCAATGTTATGAGCAAGACATTTAACTTCCTTAATTATTAAGAAACACAGAGAGTCTGTCTTGCAGGCTTCCAGTTGATAGATGATGCTTACTAGTTGTGGGATCAGCAGATGCGAGTACTAGGGAGCTATGATAATGAGATTACTTGGATCATGTTTAAGAAAAATTTCTATGAGAAGTATTTTCCTTTGAGTCTCCGGGCTAAAAAAGCTCAAGAATTTATTGAGCTAAGACAAGGGTCGATGATAGTTGTGCAGTATGAGATGCATTTTTTTGCATTAGTTTGGTTTGCTCCAGACATTTCTGCAAATGAAGAGGCTAAGCGGCAAAAGTTTGAAGATGGTTTGGCAACAGGCATCAAAGTCAAAGTGTATGCTTGGAAAACATAAGGATTCCCCATATAGAGAAGAATCGTTAGCTAAGAGATAAGAGGTACAGTTTTTTAAATAAGGAGTTAAATCTAAGGGATCCAAGTTCAGGAAAGGAAGCAAACCTCATAAGAAGTGCGAAAAATGTAAAAAGTTCCACTTTGGATAATGTCAATTCCAAAGAGATGCATGTGTTAAATGTGGCTAGATGGGTCATCAGGCTAGGGAGTGCACAGTTAGGGTGGTCTATTATCATTGTGGAGGAGCTAATCATCACTCTAGAGAATGTTAATCCCCTTCGACCAGTGGACAACAGTAGCAGCAGCCACGAGAATATCAATAGACCATGGCAGCAAGCAAAGTAGCAGCACTACAATAGCGAGGTGGTCAGAAAACCACTTAGATCTTTGCTCTAATGCCAGAGTAGTCTCAAGCTCTAGCAAGCATAATGACAGGTATCATCCAACTTTTTGGGCATTATTGTCTTGTTTTTTTTTATACTGAAATAGATAGATCTTTTATAGCATCTGAGTTTATTTAAGAACATGCCTTACATTCTTGAAAGATGGTTGATGATTTATGGAATGTATCATCTATGGGTAATAGTTTTGTCACAAATCATGTCTGTTTATCCTGTCCTATTGAGATAGGAGAGATAGTGATGCTAACTAATTTAGTAGTTACACCTATGAAAGATTTAGATGTTATCTTGGGCATAGACTAAATGAGTATATGGGTGGTCAGTATAGACTTCCAAGAGAGGAAGATTAGGATCCATTTAGTGGATCAGGTTGAATTTCTTTTTGAAGGAAACTGGGGAAAGGTGCCTTACTTGATGGTGGCTCTTCACGCAGTGAAGATGTTGAGATAGGGACAACAAGGTTTTCTGGTGGCAGCTGTATCAATTGATGGGAAGGAGCTAAGAGTTGAAAATATTCCTGTGGTATGGGAATTTTCATATGTCTTTCCAGATGAGTTGCCTAGATTACCTCCTAATAGGGAGATTGAATTTAATATTGACTTAATCCCTAGGACAAGTCCAATCTCCAAGGCACCATATCACATGACTCCAATAGAGTTGAGAGAACTGAAAGGGTAGTTACAGGAATTGCTTCACATAGGGTTTATCCACTCTAGTGTGTCATCTTGGGGAGCACCGGTTCTTTCTGTCAGAAAAAAGATGGTAGTCTTAGATTATGCATAAACTATAAAGAATTGAACAAGATGATTATCAAGAATAAATACACTCTATCGTGAATTGATGATTTGTTGACCAATTACAAGGATCGACTATTATTTCAAAAATTGATCTTGGATCCAGATATCATCAATTGAAAATCGAAGAAGAAAATATACCAAAATCTGCTTTTCATACTGAGTATGGTTATTATGAATTCTTGGTGATATCTTTCGAGCTAACAAATGCTTCGGCAACTTTCATGAATTTAATGAACTGGGCTTTTCATCAGTTCATAGACAAATGCATGGTCATATTTATTGATGATATTTTGGTATATTCCAAAAGTAGAGGAGCATGCAGAATAGTTGAGAGATGTGCTTTGTGTTCTAAGAAAGAAAAAGTTGTATGCTAAGCTGAAAAAGTGTGAGTTTTGGCTTGACCCACCTGAAAGTGGTTTACATGGTTATGAGGGAAACCAATAACTGGTGAGACATAGTAGTAGAAAGTCTCCTTACTGATTGACTGCAAGAAGTTAAGCAGAAACCATTCTCATTGAGGATCGACGAAGTTGATCTAGGATAGCTTGCCTCACCTAACAAAATCATACTTGAGAGAAAGGAAGCTAGGGACAGGTGCAGGTACTTGAAGACCATGTCTATTTAATCATTAGTCACAGGCATCCCAATGCAATGCTTAACCACCTCAAGTACTAAGCCCGACTTCTACTTCTACCAAGTGTGAGTTTTAGCTAGATAGCATCTCTTTCCTTGGACATGTAATCAGTAGTGAAGGGGTTTCTATAGACCCACAAAAGATTGAGGCAGTGGTGAACTAGGAGAGGCCTGCTATCACGACTGATGTCCATAGTTTCCTGGGATGATAAGTTATTATAGACTGTTCATGGAAAATTTCTCCTCTATCGCGGCGCCTTTAACGCAATTGACATACAAAAATTCAAAGTTTGTGAGGATAGATGAATGTGAGAAGAGTTTTCAAGAGTTGAAGAACTAAGCGACTATAGCTCAGGTGTTGGCTATACTAGATAATAAAGGTAATTTTGTGGTGTATAGTGATGCCTCTAAGAAAGAACTTAGGTGTCTTCTTATGCAACATGGTAAGGTGATAGCATTTGCTTTAAGCTATATGAGCATAATTATCCTATACATGACTTGGAGCTCACAACAATAGGATTGCTTTAAAAATTTGGCAACATTACTTGTATGGTGAAAAAATTGAGATATTCATAGACCACAAAAGTCTTAAGTATATTTTTTCCTAGAAACAGTTGAATCTCAGGTAGGTTGGAGATATTAAAGGATTATGATGTCACCATTCATTATCATCCTTGTAAAGCTAACATGGTAGCATATGCTTTGAGTTGTAAGTCCCATGCAGAAGTAGTAGCTCTAGTTATAAATCAGATACGGTTTATTAACCAGATGGAAGGAGTGTAACTTGAAGTGTTGCCTCCAAAATAAGTAAAATGACTGAGTGCTTTGCAAATTATGCTAACTCTTATTGATCAGATTAAGGTAGCTTAGAATCAAGATCCATTTGTTCGGGAGGTTTGTGACAAACTAGATTGAGGAGAGCAGATTGAGTTCCATTATGGACTTGATAGTACTCTATTGTTCTACAATAGATTGGTGGTGCCTAGTGTGAATAGTCTTCAAAGAGAGATCCTAGAAGAGGCACATCAATCAAGGTTTTTCATACATCTGAGTAGTACTAAGATGTATAGAGACCTCAAATGAAGCTTTTGGTGGAACAATGTGAAGAGGAAAATTGCTCAGTTCATGGCTCAGTGTTTGGTGTGTTAGCAAGTTAAAGTCGATCATTATAGTCCAGCAGGTTTATTACAACCACTTGAGGTTTTAGAATGGAAGTGGGAATATATCACAATGAATTTTATGACTGTCTTGCCTTGTACTCGGGCACATTGTAATGTAATAAGGGTTATTATGGATTGACTTACCAAGACAGCTCAATTCTTGTCGTACTAGATGACCTCCAATACGAATCAGATGTCTAAATTATATATTCAGGAGATTATTAAGCTTTATGGTGTACCTATCTCAATTGCATCAGACATAGATCATTAATTTATCTCACAATTTTGGTAAAGTATGCAAAAGGCAATGAGGACAAAATTGCACTTGATTTCCGTATATCATCCTCAGACAGATGTTCAATCCGAAAGGATGAACCAGGTTTTGGAGGACATGTTACAAGCTTATGTTTTATACATGGGGAGTTCATGAATCCTTATTTGCAATTTGTGAAGTTTTCTTATAACAATAGCTATTAAGCAAGTATTAGCATGACTCCATTTGAGGCATTATACGACAAGAAATGTCGCATGCCATTATATTGGGAGGAGGTTGGTGAGCGAAAGCTGCTAGCACCTAAAATGATATAGCAGGCAGTGGAGAAAGTCAAGCTGATATGGGAGTATCTTAAAACTGCCCAGGATAGATAGAAGAAATATGCTAATGAGAGGCAACAAAATCTTCAATTTATAGTTAAAGAGTATGTATTTCTGAAAGTCTCACCTACCCATTGAGTTATGAGATTCATAGTGAAAAGAAAGCTAAATCCTGATTTTATTGAGCTGTTTGAGATCTTAGAATCAATTATTGGAGTTGCATACCAGTTGGCTTTACCACCATCATTATCTAGAGTCCACAATGTATTCCACATCTCACAGTTGAGGAAATATATAGCAGATCTGTCTCATGTGTTATATGCAAAGCAGTTTCAATTTGAGGAGGACCTGACATATCAAGAGCGGCCAATCCAGATACTTGATGTCCATGAAAGACAGTTAGAAGGAGAATAATAAGATATATCTTGATTCAGTGGAGCAACCACATGAGAACTTGAAAAAAGACATGCAACAGTTTTACTTTAATTTACATTTTCTCTCAGATGTATTGTAAGTTTTGAGGATGAGACTTTTGTAAGGCAGGGATAACGTAATAACTTGTAAAAAATAATAAGAATATAATAACTATGGCAGCAAGTGTGGTGGCATAAAATTATGGCAGGGTTGTTTTCACCACTTTTTAATTGGGTATGGAACGGTTGGGAGACGAGGCATCCGTGCTTTTAATGTGACGGTTAGTTGTTAGAGTATTTGTAATTAAATACCTTATTGCACTAAGCATTAGCGTGAGGGAGGGAGTGGGCGAAGAGAAAGGCAACATAGTCCCTATGAGATAAAGAGCATGCTAGAGAGAAAAAGAGAGGAAGAGAAGGGGAGGAGATTCCACTTTCTGTATTTATTTCCATTGATTTTCAGCCAAGTAAGCAAATAGATGGATTTGCGTTTTACATGTTATAATCATGCTGGATCAAATAATTAATTAGACATGTATAAAGCATGACTTAGCTAAGATGTATACAATTAATCATCCTGTGCGGATGGACTGAAATATTAAACATAAAATTTATTTTATATGATTTGCAAATGAATTTTTATGCAAGTTATTTGAATAACCAGATCCATTAAATATGTTTGGATTATTTATACTTAGCTGCCCTGTAAATTTGATTGGAATATGACGTAAAATGACTATTAAAATGATAAAATTTTTCTGACCACTTAAAACAGAAATTTAATGAAATTTCTATTTATTTGGAAGTTTTAAATATTACATATAGGCCTTGAAATGAAACTCTCATTGTATAAAATACATTCTATGACTCAGATTTATGATATAACTCATGTCTATGAAGATAGTAACAAAATGAAATTTTTTTTTGAAGGGGACGAAACATCTTTATGAACAGTAACCCTATGAACAATAACTGAACGTATATGTGGAAAATTAGTTTTTGCAATGATTATTATTTTCAAAATCTGAACCTTTGAATGTATTCTAAACAATGATATTAGCCTATGATAGAAATCTGAGGTTGAAATAACTTCATTTGATTGGTTAAATTTATTGAATTATGAAAAATAAAAAATTCATTAAATTTGGAATTTTTAGACCATAGATTGCATATGGGCCCATAGAATACTTAGTGCATCTCATTGTTATTTTAGAAATTAGATTCGAAGTTTGAAATTTTAAAAAACTCATAAAAAATTAGCTTTGTAAATAAATTTGATTTTTACATCTTTTGCAACGAAAAGACATTGTTTTCGTTGCTAAAGATGCTTCAGAGATTTTCTAGGCTACCCCAAGGCTTTAGCCTAATGCCAAGCAAGCCAAGCCGGAGCCCAACTCTAGCACAGGCCGAAGCCTAGCACAGTTGAGCCCTAGCAGTAGCCCAAACCCAAGCCAAGACAAAAACCCATACCTAAGCCTCGCCAGTCCGGTGTGCGTACAAATAGCCAAAAATATTTTTAATGAATCTAAACTATTTGATCTCTAATTTGGATGATCAAGTAGTCGATTTTGGAGTTCTTGGATGCCTTAAATCTAATGGAAGATTCAGATTGTTCAAAAGATGACCAAATTATGTGAAATAGAATGTTCAAATTTGATTTATTAATTTATGGATCTCATGATCTTCGATTTGACACAGTTGATCTTGATGTTTTTAGACATTTTGGATTAAATGGAAGGATCAGATTATAAAAGATGGCCAAATCATGCAGAAATGAATGGTCAGATTTGAATTATTGATTTTTAGGCCACACGATCTCCGATCTGGATGATCAAATGGTTGATCTTGAAGTTTTAGGATATTCTGGACCTAATGGAATGGTTAGATTATTCAAAAGATGGTCAGATCATGAGGTTTGAGTGAACAAGCGATGTAATTCCTTAAATGGAATATAGTGGTCTACTAGACTTATAAGGATGTGATCTGAGATGTTGATATGTGGTGATGATAACCAGAGCATAAGGTTTGAGTGGACAAATGAAATGATATGGTCTACTAAACCAATCAAAATATAATCTGATATATTGTGATAATGACTAGATCAAGAGGTTTGAATGGACAGATGTGATAACAAGGTTCATTAAACTAGATAGGATATGATCTAAGACGTTAATCTAATAGACGATGGTTAGATAGAGAAGTTTGAATGTGCAGCATTGAAGGGATGAGGTGTACTTCCCTAGATTGATATTATGATCGATCAAACTAGATAGTTTATGAGATGTGTTGTGATGTGATTAGCATTTTTATCACATGTGTTATCTACATCTATATTATTTACTGAATTGTTGTGATTCACCCCAATATTATTTTCCTTTATTTAAAGAACAGTTATCGTGTTTCACATTTTAATTAAAAAATTATACTTCATTACATTATGGACTATAAAGTATTTTCACTCTTTTCCTTAATTGTGAGTTACTGTGATTAGTTTTGTGCTTATGTTTCATCTCTAGTGTGAGAGATCTTGGGAGATTCACCCCTGGATTTGAGAATGGTAGTTAATTATGCTATTCCTAGGACTGGGGCATGATAAAGATTATGTGATAGAATATGATGATCAAATCCAAGATGATGATTATGAAAAAGATACTTTGTGTTGTGATTATTGTATGATTTTGATGATATCAAAACTTGTTTTAAGACTTGATTTATGCTAATAATGTGTCTAGTATAGGAAGCTTGAAATGTAAAAAGATATGCTTAAAATATGCGCACTCTATTGGAAAATCATTTACACAAGCATATACATCTTGATATGAGTTTAAAATTTTTTTAATGAAAAAAAATGAGTGCTTAGATGAGTTTATAAAAATAAATCAGTATTTAAATTGTATATTCATGCTTTATAACTTATGCAAACTTCAGATGAATAATTATATTATGATTTACAGTAGAAAATCTAATAAAAAGGGTCAAATTAACAATGTAGTAAAAGTGCAGAAATTTCCAAGCGTAGATGTGCTACTACAATAATTTTGCTATAGTAAAATGCTACAGGAAAATTAAAAAGCATACATTAAAAAAGGAGAATTAAAATATACTCCCTTCAAGTTTACCACAATTTGCAAAAGTCCTAAACCAATGCTTATGGTGAAATCTCGAAATTATCAGCCATCAAGGCTTTCTTTGTTCCGAATTCTATCACTCGTAGAATTTGATTAATGCAAGAAAATGACACAAGATTTGAGTTCGTACAAATTGTTTGTCATAGGAAAAAGATAATACAATCCTCAAGGAAGAAATACTCTTGCAAAGAAGAGCAGATATGTTACAT
>JAYJMB010042067.1:0-31981 GCA_036873735.1 Pouteria campechiana
ATATGTCCAGCCAACTGCTGCACCTCAATGCATTTCCAGGAGAATTAGATTTGGGTTTGAGTGGCATTTCATTCTTAACCACAACTCATTCACTAATTCTTCAATATTAGTGGGTCTGGACCTCCACTTAGTTTTACCCAACATCATCCTGTTAATTAATAGATTATCTAGGTTTGCGTTTATAAGTAATGGCAATTGTCTTATGAAGACTCACTTGGGCTATGGGTCTGGGGGATTCACTCAACCAAGCTACTAGCTATGAGTCGTTGGCTCATTCTTCATTTGGCAAATAGTTCGGAGATTTTCTCCTCCCACCTATTGCTTGGGAGCTCATGTTTTCACATTCTATTTCACTCTCCGGTGTCCAGAGATTCTTGTCACCTTTCCCTCACAGTCCTACTACATTGTTTATTGATCACCGAGAGTACTTAGCCTTGCAAGGTAGTTCCTGTTGATTCACACAAGATTCCACATATTACCGTAAGCTTGTCCTTGTTGATACACACCGGATTCCACATACACCAGATTCCACATGCCCCGTGCTACTCGGGTTATTACCGTAATCTTGTCCTTGTAGATTCACACCGGATTCCACATGCAGCATGCTACTCGGGTTTTATTATCATAAGCTTAACTCTTGCAAGGTGGTCGTCGTTGATTCACACCGTATTCCACATGCCCAATGCTATTCGGGTTATTACCATAAGCTCGTTGTACTTTTGGCGTGGATATCTAGGATTTGTAGCCCTGCAAGTGCAAGGAATGATTTTATTACCATCAGAGTACGGTAAAATTTTTTGGCAAGGATATTTTATTACCATTAGAGCAGGGAGAGATTTTCGAGCAAGGATGATTTATTACCGTAGGCTAAATGATATAGTTTAAAATTGAATCCCAAAATTCACATTCAAAATTTGAATTTCAAAATTTTGTACGAAAATTCAAATCTTTTTATTAATGAGAAAACATAACAAAAATTTAACATTTTTAATTGTTTCAACTACAATTGGTGAGATGTCACCATTTGAAGCAGGGATCTACCTAATAAATTGCAAGGAATGTTGCTCAGAGATTTGCATTAATGGAGTTTCAAGGATAATGCATTATGCTTACATTAATGCTGCTTCGGCAAGATGTCGCTATCTCGACTAGCTAGTCTTATTGTCAATGTCAGCAACAAAAGCAAGGTCTTTTTTTTTCCCCCCTCTTGGCAACTTGATAATATGTTTATATTCTTTGCTAAAACACGCGTTCTGTACATTAAATCATTTTTTTCACCAACTTTATCGTTTTCACAATAAAACAATAAAACATATTTATTTTATCCTTATTCATTTAATTATTTTCTTGTTTGAAAATTAATATTTATACCAATATTATCATTTCATCTTATCGGTTTCAACCCTCTCCCTATACCTTCCATACATTAAAACACATTTTAAGGGATAAAATCAACTAAGCTATTACACTAAGGGCGCATTTGAGAATGAGAAAAGATACGGGTAAAAATGTTAAAAAAATAATAAAAAAGAGAAAGAGTGATGTGATGTGATATAGGATAATGATTAAAAATAAAGTAAATAAAAATAAAATACGTAAACTTTTTATTTATAAAGATGTGAAATAATAATTTAAAATATATAATAATGGAAAAAATATAAGTTGCTAGGTAATTAAGATGTTAAATCATATTAAAATATGTATAAAAGAGGTATAAAAAGATAAAAAAAAATTCACTCTTTTTTTCTCATTACCAAAAACACCTAGGTGCATTTGGAAATGGAAAATAGGGAAAAAAGATATGTGAAAAAGTAAGTGAAAAGAGACGGAGTAATATAATGTAATATAGGATAATGATTAAAAATAAAGTAAATAATCACAAAATAAGTAAAATTTTATACAAAAAGATGTAAAATAATAATTAAAATTATAGATAATAATGTAAAAGGTGAGTTATTAAGTAGTTAAGATGTAAAATCACATTAAAAGATATGTAAAAGAGATTGTAAAAGTTAAAAAAAAACATTTCACCATTTTATTCCTCGTTACCAAACACAACCTAAGGGTGTCTTTAGAAATAGGAGTAGATGTTGAAAAAAGTAAAAATAAGGAAAGTGAGAGGGTGTGATGTAATGTGATATAAGATAATAATTAAAAATAAAATAAATAAAAATAAAATAGATAATCATTTTATATAAAAAGATATAGAATAATGATTAGAAATATAAGTAATAATGGAGAAAAGTTACATTGTTTAGTAATTAAGATATCAAATCATATAAAAAGATATATAAAAATGGGTGAAAAAAGTGAAAAAATATCACCTTTTTTTTTACATTACCAAACACAACCTAGGTGATCAATCTATTTCATAAGTAAATTTAATTAAAATATTCACAAATTAATTTTTAATTTAATAGTATTGGTTAGCATTCAATTATTGGTTAATTGAATCCCAAAATTCCCATTCAAAATTTGAATTTCAAAATTTTGTACTAAAATTCAAATCTCTTTATGAATGAGAAAAACATAACAAAAATTTATCATTACCAATATGTAATAATGAAAAAAATATAAGTTGTTATGTAGTTAAGATGTTAAATCATATAAAAATATATGTAAAAAAGGTGTAAAAGGATAGAAAAGTTTTTCACTCTTTTTTTCTCATTACGAAAAAACACCCAGGTGCATTTAGGAATAGAAAAGATATAGAAGATATGTGAAAAAGTAAGACTCCAATTATAATGGAAACCATTTCATAAAAAGACTCCTAAAATAATTAGAGATGTATAACCCTCTAGAACCCATTTCTACACAAAATACCTCATCCAACTATAACTGTCTCGATACATTAACTCAAGTTCAATTATAAAAGAACTACGTATGCACCCTTCAAACATAAGCTCTTTCTACACCACCTACCCTGTATAAGGTTTTATTACTGACTTGGGCATTGGAGGGTCCATGCCTGGACCACCCTTGGCACCCTCTAACATTTTTCGTATTGTACAAGATTGGTATTTCAAGATTATCATGATAGAAGTTCGGCCACGACCCAAACGCTATGAGTTGCCAACTCATTCTTCAATAGACACAAGATCAAAGATTCATCTTCCCACTACTTGGAACCTCCATAGATTTATCCTCTCACTACTTGTAAGCTCAAGGTTTCACATTCTATTTCACTCCTCAATGGTATTCTTTTCACCTTTCCTTTATAGTATTACTGTGATATCCCACATTACCCAAGTGAGAGGGCGGGGGCGCGGAGGGAGTGACACATTTTAAAATCATGCGACACTGTCATGAATGCCAAAGCGGGCAATATCACTATAGGACTTGAGCTGTTATAATTGGTATCAAAGCCGACCCCAATAGCTCAAAGGTAGTGTATCCAACGAGGACTTTGGAGTCCTAGAGGAGTAGAAAGTGTGATATCCCACATTTTCCAAGTGAGGGGGAGAGTTATGAGTTAAATGTGGCGGCTCGAGTGTGAACGGGTGTGATGCATTTTAAAATCGTGTGGCACTGCTGTGAATGCCAAAGTGGACAACATCACACTATAGGACTAGGGCTATTACGATTACCTTGCTATAAGTCATCCAAGAATATTTGGCCTTATAAGGTGATACTTATTGATTCATATGGGATTCCAAATGCCTCATGTTATTTGGGTCAGAACATAAGCTCGTGATCAATGTTATTAGAACCGAACCGATAATTGAACTGGTCAATAAGCCAATTTAGTTCGAACCAATTAAACCATTCAATTGAATTGGTTTCAACCATGATGTCATCATAATATCATTATGATGTGATAGAGTTTTAATGATTTTAAAACTATATAAATACTATAAATTTTAAACAATATAATAAATATATCATGCATAATGTAATAATTCTATAACCCAAGATCACTAGGAGCTAATATAATAATTAAAATGAAAAAGCATAATTATATTCATGAATCATAATGATAAAATTTAAAACATGAATTAAATAAAATATGTGCCTATGCAAGTAAAACAAATAACATGATTAAATAAACTAACCTTAAAAATTTTATAATACTCCATAGGTTTTTACTCTTCACAATTGACATCTATGCTCCTTTAAACTATAAAACTCCCAATAAATTTAAAATAAAATGATAAATAAAATCATTTTGAATTAGATCATTAATCTATAAATGTAACTAAATGGCATATGAAAGCAACATTCAAAGAAGTAACTATATCAAATCTTCATGTGAAAATCTAAGCATATCCAACTCTATATTAATTTTCACTAGCACATCAACTACACCTTGAGGTACTAGATGAAGACATTCAACAACCCCTTTTATTGTTAGTACTCTTGTTTCTTCATCCATATCATATTAAAATTGTGGATTAAACTAATAGCCTGCAAAATGAAGAGGTTAACTAAGTTGATGTAGCCATTGAGAATCTACAATTGAGATGAAGAGTTCACAGTTTATCTTAAATTTCAAGAGTATTTTTTTCATAGCATTCTTAGCTCTTGATGTACTTTCAAAAATGTATCTCATAGATGGTCATTCATCACTATCTACCATTCTTAATACACAAACAAGTGACTCAAAGGCTTGCAAAAATATCAAAAATTTGTCCCAAAATGAATTAGATAGAATCAAATCAAATACAATAATGCCTTTTTTATTTTTAACATATTTGCTTTCAATCCATTATTGACTAGGCATCATAGCTCACAACTAATTTTCACAATTCAACAAGCTTTGAAGTGCAAGAAAGTGTGGTGCAAATTGAGTTATAGTTAGTCAAATAATTTTTTTCTTAACTGTAAATTTTCACATCAAACTCAAAACAAAGTCATGGTTATAAATGAAAGTGCTAATAGTCAAATCTTGACTGATTAATTCCTTAACATCATCCATTTTAGCGGTATCTTATAACATCAAATCCCATTACTGATTCAATAACAATAACATGCAAGTTTATAGTTGACTGCATTATCAGTTGCTACTTGGATAATGTTTTCATCACCAACTTCTTCCATAATATCAATAAGCAATATAGCAAGCATTTAATCACTTTTTGTATGCTTGGAGGCATCGATAGACTTTAAAAATATAGTTCTCTTAGCACAATAAACTAAAAACTTTATCAAACCTTTCCCTTCTTATCTATCCATCCATCAGCCATAATTGTACAATCAAAATCTTCCATAATTTTTTAAATAAACTAATGTGGTCTTTCAACTCTTCAATATTTTTTAAGTAAAAAATCATACAAATCATTAAAAGTTGTTGCTTTATATCCATAACTAATCCTTAATACAGAATCAAAAACAACTTGAAAATATAGAGAATTAGCAACATTAAATGGAGGAATGAAAATCGGAACTGAAACCTAACAGTAGACAAAGCCAATAGGACAAACCAAGCAAGAAAAAAACAATCAAACTTTAGACAAAAGAATGACACATTTCATGTCCATAGCCTTTTGTCCATTTTGGATAGATATATGCATGAATCATAAAACCATTTTGGAGCATCTAGATGTGCCCTTTCAATGGCATCTTCACTAGCCATAGCACTTCTAATTGATGCTTGCTTGCCTCTAACTAATGCTTTCATTTTTTTAAAGCACATTTTGCCTCCAACTAGGAATGTCAGCATCATCATCAATATCTTCATTAATCTTAGAAATGATGAGAATGGGCTACCTTTTGGAATAAACTATTTTTAAGTAGTTGTTATACTAGTGCTTTCAAGGTCTCCTTTTATCTCTAACAATACCTTTGGTGGAACTTTCTTATATTAGACAACATCACCTTTTATATTAGTAGGTGCTTCTTCACCCTATAAATCCCTCTACCACTGAAAATATTTCCATAATATAATATTTTACTTTGTTCTTTTCTATCTCTACGCCATGATTCCATGCAATTTCAGTCCTTTCCCTTATTGGACATATTTTGAAAGCCTAAAAGTTATAATAATCATATAATTATTCAAAGATTCTAGCATAAATAAGGCACACAATTTAATTGCTCACATAAAACATAGCAAAAAAATAGTAGCAAGTAAGCAACTAAAGATGAGGGCGCATCTAGAGAAATATAGGTCTATTATTCCCTTTTCTGGCTCACTGGTCACAAAAAACTAATTGGTTTGAAAAAATAGTGACAAAATAGAGAGAATATGCAAAAAAAAATACTTACACACTTACTCGCTATAGAGGAGTTCATCAAAGGAGATGACAACAACTCTAACAAAAGAAGGAGAAGATCCCCACAGCATGGGGGAGAATCAATAGTGTGGACGCATGCTCTTCCAGCAACTAAGTCATTTCACCATGAAGTGTTTCCTCCTAAGATGCAACCTCCACCTCAAGATTCACCAACATTATCATTCTAGCTTTAATAGCCTCCACTATAGCATCGCAATCTGCTTCCATAGCCTCTCGAGCAGCAACAGCCTCACCTCAAGAAACTATGCCAAATTCCTAAGTGGATTTGGTAATTTTTCATGTGGCATTGGTAATATCACATTCAACAACTGGTGCATCCTCCTGTGCCTTCAAAAGGGAAGTGATCTCTTTTAGTTCTGCAAAGTTTTTTTGCCCCCCCTCTAGCGTAGCCTTGAGATCAACATTTTTGATAAACCCTAAACTCCAAATCCTAGAACCCTAAACCCTAAACCCTAAACTTTAAACCATGATCCCTTGATTGCGCCAAGTCTGCCATTGAATAAGAGTGCTCCCACTCCCTAGTGAACTCCGCCTCTACCTTCTTTAGCCACAACACGACTTGAGATAGATTCCCTTTTATCCCTTTCATTTCATGAACTGAGGACTCTACTATTCTAAGTAGTATCACTAGTCCTTTACTACATTCACGACATTGACCACAGACTTAACATGAAGTTCCTTGAGGCTTTGTTCTAGTGTGTGCGCCTAGTCTAATGAGTAGGCTATCTTTCAAACAAAGATCTAGTCTAGCTTAGGATAGTCTAACAAAGTAGTCACAGGATTAGCCCCACTCAATAAGGTACCGTCAAATGAGGATGTGCCAGAAGTCTATGGTGACAAAACTACACCCCCTTCATTAGAACCGGGAGGCTTGATATATTGATGGTAAGAAGATCATTCAACAAAGGTAGAAATTGATGGCCGCTTTAGAGCACGATAAATTTAGGAGCTAGAAATTGATAATCCTAAAAGCATGAAGGCGGAGATAAAGCAAGTAAGTACTTAGCCTTAAAATTTAGAAAATGTTAAACACTAGCAACTTACATGCAAGGAACCAGAGCATACTTGCACAAATCATAGAAAGAAGTGAAAACGAGAGAGAGCCCCCTTGCTTGTAATGGGTTGTGCCTCAACAGTAGCAGAATGCGCTGCCCCAGACCTTGCCAAGGAGCCTGTAAAAGTGAGAGAAGGAGAAATTGAAGAAAGATGAACAAAAGGAAGAGTACCTCTAGATCCCAAGCTCAAAATAGGAATGGACTCCAAAGGATCCGAGGAGGTTAAAGAAAATGAAAGCATTAAAGAAGAAGACAAAACTATAACCGACTTTGGAATAGAAGGAACTAGCTCAAAAATAATTATTTGTAAGGAACCCATAATAGAAGATGTCCAATAGATAGAAAAAAGGATAACAATAGGTATCACCTTCTTATACACTAGAAAAGCAAAACTTGAGCTACTAATACTTAAGGACTCCCTCCTATCAACAAATAGAGATACCTCAGAAATAAAAGGAAGAGGATGCAATACTTCCCCTAGAAATAAATGGGATCCTCCTTAGTTACTAGAATATAATCTATGGTTAGGGTGCAACGGGGAGTAGAAGAGTGTTTTGTTACACTCGATGAAGTAGCGGGACAAAAAAAGATGAACTAAAAGAATGAGAAAGCCTTGTGGAAAACCCTCATTGGTTCCATTGCGAGTTCTATGGATGGTTTTAAGAATTCCTCTAGTCCTGAGATCATTTCTGAAGTGGCTCCCGAATGAAGCCTCTCTTTTATCATAACTAGTGGAATGGGATGAATGAGAAGGAGAAGGAACAACGTAAGAGGAAACTAAGGGGGGGTGGTGGGGGGGTTGGGACGGGGGCGCAATGGGCTATTTCTATACTACAAACTTAATCCTTCTCGGCTTCTTGGAAGGTTTTGTGGAAGCGGAAGGCTTTTGTGTGGTACTTGGGAAACCGTTCAAGGTAGAAGATTTGCCCCAGTGGGACCCTAATTGGGAGAAAAGATGGGCCTCCTCTATTAAGGAACCCACACTAGAAATTGGGTTGACAGGGAAGGTAAAGGATCAAGAGTTGGAACCTCCTGGCTAGAGAAGTTGCTTGAAAATTTGGCTTGCTCACAAGAATCATCAATAATCTACCTAAAGCTTCTCTATTGACATTAAACTATACTTAATTATAACCTAACCTATATTTCTAAAGGAGAGAAAGCGCTACTACTCCAGAAATCATATCATAACCCATAACTTGGGAATGGGCCTGCTGAACCCACATCTAGTGGTGCTTCCATTCATCGTCTCCATAAGTGACTGAGGCAAAACAATAGTGCCTAAGAGCATGAGCAATAATTTAGAATTAACTGACAAAATTAGAAGCTTTGCTAAAGGATAGAATCAATGAAAAAATGGCAACAAAGAAGATAGGCTCATGGTGAAGGTTATGCACCCAGTGACAAATCAATAAGATATATCACTGAATATTGGGGACAAGCTGGTGAGGGGAAGATCGAATGCACTAAAGAGTTGGAGTACCAAATTAGAATGAAAATGACAAAAACCTACCTATAGGGAGCTCTAAGAAATGGAAATGAAACCCTCAGGCGGATGGTGAGGAAGAGACGAAGGGTTGGGTGGGACCCATGACGTACCTTCGGCTAGTAAGTGAGTGTAGAAGTCCTCCTCTAGGCTTGTGGACATAGGTGCAAAAGACTTGTTGATGGCCATAGTTGATGCCTAAAGAGAAAGAAGCTTGCAATGAAGGATTAAGGTACAAGTATTAGAAACAAAAGAAAAAACAAAGAGTTGATGCTTTATATAGAGCTACCATTTGAGACCAACCTCTGGTTTTGCAAAAGGGAAGATACTGGAGTAGAAAACTAGCAACTATTTTGTCACATCACTGTAAAATCTTATATACGTGGGCTAATAGAGATGAGAAAATTGTCACGCCCCACCCTCCAAGGTGCGACTTTCCATTTTGCACTATATTTTACCTAAATTTTTTCACTTTTAGGGTGGGGTGCTCTGCCCAAAATTTGGTAGAGCCTAACCTAAATAGATAAGTTTTCACTTGTATAATTTTGTATTAATTAAAATAAAGCAATAATACAATTTATAGATACAAATATTCACTTACCTATAGCCCAAGATCTTGGTAGAATCATGATGACAATCTAATCCTTAAAATTCATTACAAACTGATGATTAAAGACATGCCACTACTAACAAAATATTAATCTAGTTTCTTCAATATTAATTATAGCTCAATTAAAAATCTTTTAATTATAATTATATGTCAATTAAATTTATTAAATACAATCATACACATACAACAGGATTCCAATATTTTAACACTATAATTTATTAAATACAATCATAAACATACACATACACTAGGATTTCAATCCAAATTATGCCAAATCACTATAATCAATCTATTAAACCATTTCCCCATGGATTTATAATCATATACATCATTTTCATTCCAACAATCCACCATTTCCTAAAATTCACAAAACCTTAACTAGCCAAAAAGTACAAATTTGGTTGGAGAAAATGACTTACCACGAAATCCAAGCATGGCTTCCATCATAAATAAGAATCCAAGCCCAAATTTCCAAGTAGTTCCCTCCGATCACCAAAATCCAGATCTTCTTCCATTTCCTACTGTCCAATTCTAAAAATCTAAGCCAAGAGGCATGCTAGCTTGATTACCCATCTAAATCCCTATGCTTACTAGCAAAATCGGTGACAAATGGTGCATAACAAAGTTGGGGAAGGAAGAACAGTGTTAAGAGGGAAAATGGGACAAAATGGAATGAATTTGGGGCTTAAAACATTACATTTTTTTGGTGCTCTGGCATTGTCGCGATAGGTTAATGTCATGACATAGGAATTCAATGTCGTGATAAGTTAATGTCAAGATAGAGGAATTCAATGTCGCAACACAGGTATCGCAACATTAAATTCCTATGTCGTGACAATAACCTGTTGCCCCAATGTATAGTTAATAATTTAAGCATAAATTTTACATGTAATGTCCAAATGACCTGACTTTTAAGGCATTGGAAAGATAACTTCAAGAGATATAACTATTGTGTTAGCAACGTTTTTTAAATCATCCCACAAATATGTCAAAAAGTTTGACAAAATTGACCCATAACATTCATCTCGTTATTTTTCTATCATTTGGAATAGCTTCAGTGTATTAGTCATAACATCCTCATATGACATTGAAATTGAGTGATTTTTCTTCTTTGAATAGTTAATTTCATGATCAACAACTTTTATGTTGAACACATTTTCAAATTAATCCATTATCTATGTCACAATTCAATCATAATGAACCCTTTTTCCAAATTCAACTTTTACACTTGTGAAAGATCACCATAGTCCTCATTTTACATAAAATACTTCAAATATCCAAATAATTACTTCCAACACATCACATATGTGAAATGAGTTATGTTCATAATATTTTCCATCTCATTTGTGGTCAATTGTCAAAAATCACCTGTTCAGTTCATTTTAACTGAATTTTCTGTCACAAATAACTCCATGTGCTATTTTCATTCTAAAATCATCCAAAACTCAAACAATGTTTCACACACATTATAATACACATAATGACTAGTTTAGGTCCTTTATATAACTCAAATACATGCTTTTGCTCAAATTCACCTATTGAGTTCTTTTCACATAACTTTTAACTTAATAGTTCAAAATTTCAAAATTATCTCAAAATTTTGATTCAAAATCTCATACACATCACATTATATACAATAATCATGCTATATTGGTCATTCAAGTCATATACATGACTTTACTTAAAATTACTACTTAAGTTCTCTTTCACTCAAAACTACTGATGAAGCCATTCTCTTTGTTAAATTCAGTTTTTCATAACAAATTTCCTTATAAAACACTATATATTACTTCAATTTCTCATTTTACTGAAATGCAAAGAATTTTTCTCAAATTTCAATACCACAATGTTACATTCTCCTCTCCTCACAAAAAGTTTCATCCTCGAAACTTTAAATGCAATGTCATAACTTATTCCACTATTACCATTTAATGCGACCTAATTATACATAAATCATGTCTCAAAACATATTAATTACCATCAAGCTTCAATAATATTAACTGAAGATCAAAATATTTGATTATTATCCAATCATTTATTAAAGAATGAAGATCAGACTTTCATTTCTTATCAAACACAATCATACACAATTTCATGTTCATGAAAATATGTCTGTTCAACTTAGGCTCATATATAATTTCAATCTAAACTCAAAGATATACTCATACTTTTTACATTATAATTCATTCCTATAGTCAATGTCCAAACAAACAAATACAATCATCAAAACAATGTATCATTCACATCATATATTATACATCCATTTACCATTTTATTTTTAGTACGATTACAAATTCTCATTCTCAAGTCAACTTTACTCTAATAATTCCATGATTTCCAAATCAACCAATACAAGAGAAATCTATATCAATTTCCATATTACCATTGTCTAACCATAACAATTCAGTTCAACTATATTCAATCCTTCGTTAATCAATGTACCTGAATGCTCCAATATAGCATTTTTAATCATAATGGGATTACTGATTCATTCAACAATATCAAATGTGGTATCGTTTACAATAAATAATCATATCCTTAAATGGTATTCAATGTTTAATGCAATCACATACAAATGGACCTACTGTCATGTGGCCAATACAAACCAATGTATCAATATTTTCATTTGTTTGCTCTTAACCAATATCATGCTCAGAAGGCTACATCAAAGTGGACTCAGCCACATACAAAGTAATCTAAACCATAATCAAGTGATAACCACATCCAAAACAAGTGGTCTAAACCACAATTAAGTGGCAACCACAATCAAACCAAGTGGACTCAACTCCCTTACAACTTGGTGTATTTTGGTCCGTCATTACAATCCGGCTACAAATGTTGCGAGATCCATGACCACATGGTATCTTGCCTTCATTGCAACTAAGGAGCTACAAGTTCTCCATCCACACTCATGAAATAAGCAAAGGAGTCCATATACAATAGGCTGATCAAGCCTCTTCGCCATAAAAGGCGGCAGTAAACAAACAAAGCCTGAAGAGGGGCAGAATCCCAAATAACCAAAGTAGCCACCTCGGTAGGCATCCAAACCTCAAATAGATAACGATCAAATTTTTATAAGCATCTAAATCTCAAATACATATCAATCTAATCAAAGAGGTATCCAAATCTAAGTATAAACCTCGGTCATGCATCCAAGCCTCAATCAAATAACCAATGTCAAATAGACAATTATCCAAACCTTGACCAAACAACTAATGGCCACCTCAATCCAAGAACTAATCAAATAACCAAATCCAAACCAATCTATCCATATCTTTGTGTCATTCTGACACAATACCAAACTTCAATTATCCTATCACTGCACAAAACCAAATGCCTTATAGGGCATATCCTAAAATTTCACATCTCATATACACAATGTTTCATCAAATAGTCTAATCGTTTATCTATAGCCTATATCAATATTCAATGTCAATTAATTTCAAAAGAAGCATTCAAACTCAATTACATACCGATCGTATTCTAAGAAATGTCCAAAACCCAAGATGTATTTCTATTCAAGTATGCATTCCAATCTTCAATCAAATAATCCTAAAAGTATACAGATTTATTAATCACAATTCACCTCATCTCATCATACTATAACTCATCACAATAACATTACAATTCCATATATTACTCAATGAATAGCTTTCTAAATGAATAATTAAAATACACACTTTTATCCCTCTAACTCATAATATCAACCCTTCACTTACAATTATCTCTTGGAATCAAAAAAATGGGATAGTCAATATCCCTTATCCAATTTATTCAATTCAACTTCTCACAAAAAAATTTATTCAATCATGAATAAGCACACCATCCATCACATTCAAGATTTATAAAAGAGTATGCCATGTGCAATCAAATAATCTAATATTTAACAAAGTTTACACATCATTTTAACCAAAGGACTCCAATGATTCCATCACAATTCAATTCAACAATCGAACTCCATTCAATTGCCAAGACTTATTTATGAAACTTTTATAGTTTTCTTATTTCAAATTCACATATTTTATAAGGCAATAATAATTTAACTATTCACACAAGATGCATGTCAGCATTACCACGCTTCCCTGCGCTACTCTAATCATAACAAATTTTTGTTATTTCATCTTAATCAAATACTGAATCAAACCATAATCATTGCATTATCATACTCATTTCATTTCAAAATCATCAATGCTATACCATAACCATTTATTTCAATAAAGTTCATATTGAAGAGCATTTATACCAAAATTCAAAGTGCCTTTATACCCTTACTCACACCTTTAAAATTCAAATGATAGTTTTCTTTCATTTCTATTTTCTTCCATATTTCTCAAAAGTTCATATACTCTTATTGGCATATCATTATCTATTTCTTCCAAAATCCAATGCCATCATGGTTCTGGGCTCTCGTCTCAACTTAAACTTATCACTTAGATAAGTTCTTAGGCTCTGATACCATTCTGTCATGCTCTGCCTTCTGAGGCGTGACTTTCCATTTTGCACTATATTTTATCTAAATTTGCCCACTTTTAGGGTGGGGTGCTATGCCAAAAATTTGACGGAGCTTATAACCTGAATAGATGAGTTCAAATTCACTTATTGAGTTCTTTTCACATAACTTTTAACTTAATAGTTCAAAATTTTAAAATTATCTCAAATTTTTAATTCAATATCTCATACACATCACATTGTACACAATAATTATGTTGTATTGCTCATTCAAGTTATATACATGACTTTACTCAAAATCACTACTTAAGTTCTCTTTCATTCAAAACTACTAATGAAGTCATTCTCTTTCTTAAATTTAATTTTCTATAACAAATTTCTTTATAAAATACTCCGTATTACTTTAATTTCTCACTTTACTGAAATGTGAAGAATTTTTTTGTAATTTCAATACTACAGGTATTACAGAAATATGCGGTGGAAATGTTATGTCAGTTATGAAAAGTCAACAATAGAAGATGCTATTTTGAAAATTTAGAAATAGGGAAACTCAACAAGAAAGTTCTATCGAAAGTGAAGAACAGGTGAATGCATTATCCACCAAGCAAATGCACCAGACTATTAAAGAATCTAGTGGCATAGAGGAAGAATCTAGTGGAAAGTGCCTAGTATACCCTAGAAGCACCAAGAAAAATAGAACAAAAATGGAAGTGAAAGTATTAGTATCTATGTGAAAACATTAAACTATCATGAGAATCACAAAGTAGCAAAAGTGTCAACTTTGTTAGGTGACGATAGGTGTGTCATGGAAGCACCCGGTGTTTGGGTTTGCTAAGTTGTACGAAGCAATACCAAAAGTATCTGATGACAACCGAGCCTATCAAATAGTTTGGAACAAAAACAAGAGCATTGGCCTACCAAAAGCACTAGTAGCATTCGAAAATAGAAGCATTCAAATAGACGTGCCGAAAGTAGAGGAAGCAAAAATATTATTCTAGTAAAAAAATCATTTTAGAGAAACAATTATGCCAGGAAAAAATGATGATTCATTAAATACTTAAAAACTATTGCATCGAGAGAAATTATGATGGATAAAAATTGTTAAAAGGCCCTTATCAGTAACGTAGAGAAAAAGGAAAATGTATTAAAGAGAAACATAATTTATCGAATCAAGACATCTATGACTACCTTACGCTCTCAGTCTGGCATCTTCTAATGCCCCCTCTAGGTTCTTCATGTGATCTATAGCCTCCATGTGTCCGATGGCATATTCAATAAGGCATCAATTGGCCACCCGAAGAGATGTGTGGACAGATTGATAGCAAGCCTCAAGGTAGTCAATCTCTCTATACAACCTATCCATTCTTGCAGCCATATGATTCCTCGAGTTTGAGCTTCATGGATGATTTTAGTGACAATGGGTGCTTGCTTATATAGACCATGCGAAAGCAGAGTTATTTGCATTGGAAATTCTTATGCAAGCAACAAATTTGATGCAAGCCAAAATTAGCATATGTTAATATCAGTGCATGAGTTTGCATTTATGACAGACGTTTCTTGAGAATTATGACACAAAAAACTAAACCTTGTAAAAATAGATGTGGAAAACTAATCGGATCAGGATGATAGGTTTCACTACATCTCCTTGAGGGGGGACTCGTGCTAGATATCCATAATACAAGATAAGTATGATAGCCAACAGATACTCTATGTCAGTCTCCTACTTCTTTAGAAAATCAACTCGGACTATAATGTTGTCTTGTAAGACTCTAATTAGAGTTAGTACCGCTCAAGAAAGAACTCTTAGGAGAGCTAGGGGATAAATAATCATACAAAATCCATCCTTGGATAGGAGTCCTCATTTTATTCTAATTGTCTTAGTAATATGACTTCAACCCACTCATGCACTGTCCTAAGCTTAGCTATAAAGATACCAAGCATGCACAACTTTTGGACTTAAGCTCTCTCTATTATTTATATCTCCACCAAAGGTCCTATTACTATCTTGATCATCAGAGTGTTCATGTTGGAACCAACCTCAATACCCTTTGACATATCATATGTCTTATAGGACCTCCATCTAGGATTCTTGAAATTGGGTGTGACCCCAAACAAGTAATTGTTAATCCCTTAATAAAGGTAACTTGAGAAGGATGGGGCTGATAAATTTGTCCCTTACAAAGATAATTCTTTGTGCACACAATGTATGAAAGGAATAAACAACACAGAAGACAATTTGTTTTATAATAATTCGGCCCAAGTAGGTTCCTACTTCACTTCTCTAAGCTGGTCTCACTTACTGCACTTGGGTTCTACTAACACTTGTCCACAAGACAAAGGTTAGTGTACAATAAAAAAAATGCCTCTTATTTAGGTAGATGTTTACAACATTTAAGAGCATGTAAAATAAATGATTCAATAATAAAAGCAAGAATTTCAAACTCCGTGATGTTCATTAATGATTATTCTTTGAATGTTGATTAAGAGTTTAGTACAGTAGAAGTTGAAACTTGAAAGAAAACTTTAAATGCTTTGTACATGCTCTTTAATTTGCTCAACAAACTTCTTCCATTTGATTTATCTTGTATTTGCATCTTTAAAATTTTACTTCAAAACTCTGAAGGTCAGGTGGGCATGTAAGTTACCATTATGCATTTAATTTCAGACCTAAATTTCATAACTTCTTTCTTCTTAAGATGTGAAGGCAGAGTTGACCATTTCAGAGCTTTGAAGGTTGGGTTGCTACCTCTGAAGGTTCCTCTGAAAGACTAACAACCCCAACTATCAGTAACTACTAGTATTTCAAACTTCTGAATAGTTTTTCTTTCTCTAAAGGATCCTCTGAAAATTCTCTCATGTCTGAAACCAATTCTGAGCTGCATTTCAAACATTTGAAAGTGGAAATCGTTCTTTTGAAAATGCTTCTGAAATGTCCTTTGGTCTTATTTAATTTCACACGAAGCTTGAAGCCTCTAAAGTATCCTTTGAAGCTTGACTACATTCTGAATTTGTCTTCAGAGTAACTTTCCTACTTTTAAAGATTTGAATTCTTCCTCTGAACATTTCTCTAAAAATCTTCCGACTTCATTTTGCAACACAATTTTGGCTTGGAGTAGTCGCTTAAGGAGATCATACATGAAACACCTTTGGATTTATGAGCTTTTGGATAAATTAATGGTCAATGATATTTCATTTATGAATTCTGGGCCGGCATGTTTGAATAGAGAATGATGGCAATGCACAATTAAATGACCGTCTATGCATCCATTGACACCATGTTGTGATTTTATCGTTGGGATGGTTTAGGTGTGTTTCATGATGAAGGTTTCTAAAATCAGGTTTCCAACATCCCTTTCATATTAGAGTCCAAAAATTAATATTTCTTTAATTGTAAGATTATCATGATCTATGTTTCTAATCATTATTCCTATCATTTAATTAAAAAAATTGTTAAATTTATCTTTATTTATTTTATTTTTAACTACCATCATCTGTTACATGATATTATTTCCTTTCTTTTTCTCCATTTTTTTAAGATTATTTTTTTCCCATTTCCCAAACGGACACTAGGCCCATGTTTCTAAAACTCCCTATTTTGTGCTTGGGAATGAGAATTCCTTAACATTTATCTATTCTCAATAATACTTCCTTACATAACATATATTTTTCATTTCTAATCATATTTGCTAAAATTAACAATATTATTTTTATTAACTTACTCCATCTAATGATGCTACAGATTTTTGATTGAATTGATCAATCCAAATGGAATTCGCAGGAATTACACATAACGCTGGTAGTCATTTCATGTGCTTCTTATTGGATAGTTAGATGGCCTTTGCATGGAATTCACGAAATAGGGGAACTGCAATTTGCCGGCCAACACACACACAGTTGTTCTGTGGGTGAGGTAAGATAAAATTAGATTCCCCATAAACGTAATGACTTTCGAAATTTATCATTCTGCATTTAACCCCAACTCATTGGTTTTTTTTTTTTTTTTTTTTTCAGTTGCGTGATTCCTTGAATTGTTGCAGCATAGAAGGGAGGCGTTTCCGCATAGACGTGGGTGATTCGTTGAACAGAAAAGATTTTTTTTTTTTTTAAAAAGAAAATAGGAAAATAATATCAATAAGAGGGAATGGCGTGGGTCATAAAGTACGTTAAATTAAAATACACCGATATATTAATTTTGATAAAAAGAAGTAAAATTGTTCCATAAAGCAAATGCCAAGTAAACGGCATGATAGGTAAAGCCGGTTTGAAATCTTTGAAATTCAATTATATGAAAAATTCATTTTTCAATTTATTTGATATATGTTTTTCACAACCACTTTACTTTTTTAATTATTATTTATATTTTAATTTTAATTTTTATTTTATTTTAACCTTTTTCACTTTATAACTGAAATGATTTATCTATGTTGTTAATATTAATTTTTTTCCATATTCAATTCCATTTCAAGAAACTGCACTCTACTTCATGCCCCAATGGAATTTTACTGAAATTTTCTTTTCATTCATTTCCAATACAAATTGTCAACGACATAGCCAGAAGTTTGCCAGATTTGGGCTGTCTCCCAACGGTCTTTAGGTGCCGAAGCGCCCATTTTACATATGGGATCACTTGAGATCTGACTCATATTGGTTTATTGGAACGAGTGCTGTTCATTTGGACCCCATTATAGCCCCGAGTAATCCTAGACTAGCCCATGTGAATAGTCAACATGATGGGATTGTGAAGACTTCTTTACCCATTATAATTCTTTTAATGGCATTCAACCTAACTATCACCTTTAATACTTACAAAATTACAAAATTTCTTGGCAATTTGAATTTTGACAATGAAGCTAGGTCATCCAAAATGATGCATCCATGAGAACATTCCCAATAGAAAATTTTATCAAGGTGAAGATGGGGTTTGCCTTTAGGATAGTGGATCCTAAATTATCCAGAATAATTTTTTTCATGGGACTGAGAAAGAAAAATGTTAAAAAAATGGCTATATAGTTGCGAAACCATGCGAGAGTGACCACTTTATGATTTGTTTCATGACTAATAACAAATTAAATCGCGTACCTCTTTCTGTAGTGAGGAAAATTGTAGTGGAATAGATTAACTACGATATGAACTCATTTCTTCTGCCATTATGAAATTTGCCAGTCGCCCATGAAATCATCAAAAGGGAAATCACGCGTACTCTTATAGCACTAAATGCTTTGGGGTTTTTAGAACTAAGAGAAAGAGGGAGATTTTTCAGTGATTTTTTTTTATGTCACCCATCGGCCTCTTATTATACAATGGAACTGCCAGACGTGGGTGTGGTAAATCCATGGAGACGTGGGACATATGCATACTGTTTTCAAACACCCACCCATGTCCCCGCAACTATCATGGGTGGACTATTAAAGCAAACATGTCCCACTCCATATGATGGGCTTTCAAATCCTTTTACTATGATACAAAATCTTAGTATTCTTCAATTTAAAATTATTCATACAGGTAAATAGGTTGTACGACCTGTGAATGTATCTACACTTGGAAGCTTAGGGCTATGCACTTGTTAGGAATACATAGTAACTACAATCCTAAAAAAATAATTTGTCATGCCCAAACTCATCTTGTTACATTAGTCCAAGTATAGGTAATCCCTCAAAGACTATACTTAACTCTATACATTTCTGCCATGTAGTCACAATTATGTCATGTATAACATAGTAACATAACTAGTTGGCCACTAAATACATGCAAAAAGATATATGATAAAAAAATCTTCCTTTCTCACATATACTTTCAACCATAGATTAATGACTTTTCTAGACATGTCTCATAGAGTCGAATCATACATGATTGTAGGTAATATGCTAAGGTAGCAAACATTTAACTATAACATCAAGTTATAGTTCAAAGTCACATAGGGCACACTTTGATATTCATATTATCTCAAGGGCTCACATAATAAGGTGACAAGGATTTGCATACTCAACTTACTTCCTTCATTAGTCACCTAGCACATGTGGTATGAATCATGTGCTAGGGTAGAGTAACTCATTTAGATGGACTATATGTCTAAACTCTATGATATTGTACAAAATTTGATCACTATCAAACTCTTAACCTGAGTGCTCCGAATTCTTACAGTCTAGGTGCTACCAAGATCTCACAACTACTAGTTTAATTGGATGTGGGGAAACCCATTTAGGCCATCATTGCTATCCATTATGGTCTTATCTTAATCTCATATCAAGGCTATTGAACCAAACCTCCTAACCTAGCTTGATTTTAATGATGAATGTGGTAAACAGCCAAGTTTTGATCAAGGTTGTTAAACCAAACCTCCTAACCTGGCTTGATTTTAATGATAAATGTGGTAAACAATCAAGTTTTGATGATAAGCACAAACATATTGGTGAATACTCAAGGTACTAACAATTATAATTCCCTAGTGTTGCAACAATAGATGTATAATTTATTCAGGGAAACAACTACAAGTAAGTGAGCAATGCATACAAGAATATATCAGAGATAAGAGCAATTACACAAGAAGAAAACATAAATATTCAGAGAAAGAATGACACTGAAATTTAAATAAATTTTGGAAGTCATCAAAAACATTTGAAAGAGCTTAAATATGAGTCGATCATCTGATTCAAGTAATCAAAGCTATTCTTCAGTCGAAAGATACGTTCAGTATTAGATACACGTCATAAAATTACTATGGATGAAGTTCCAAATCACTGCAAAAGTCTTTTTCAGACAATGACTCACTTCAACTAGTCTCGGACAATGCCATTTGGACAAATACGATGCAGTCGGATTGCAAAAGCATAGTAAGACTTTGAATAAATAGATATCCAAGTGGTTATGTTATTCTGGATGAAGTTGAACAAGTTTTTGGTTGAAGTTGTAATACATTTGAGTGTCCTTGCATTTCATGAGGATTTAATTTGTCCAAAATTAATTTCGAACAAAGCAAGAGTACTATAGTGACTTCGGACAAAGATGAGATTCCATTGCATGACCTTGCTTTTCATTCAGAGTCAATTTGTCTAAAATTAACTATGGACAAACTGAAACACTTCGAACAAATTCTTACACAAGCAAAATTCACTCATTTCAGACAAATACTGACTAAGATGTTTGAACAAAGCCTCATTTAGACAAAATAGGATGTATCTTACGGACAAACAAGCATATGAACAAAAGATACTTACTTCAGACAAAGTCAATTAGCTTAAGGAAATTCAAATGAAGTGTCATTCTATCTGTCAGTGTTTCTATTTTTAGGAATTACCTTCTTCTGAAGTAACCTTTCTCTGTTCCTTAAAAGGAATGAACCAGAAAAGATCATTTCAGTAGTAAATTCATTGGTGCCACAGAAATACCAGCTCACTACAACAACTCTTCATCCAACACTTGCTCAAATCAGCAATTTCTCTTCTTTTTTGGCAAGAACTACGTTACAGACATTTCATCTAATAAAAATTAATTAGAAGAAAGCTTTCCCAATGGGAGATAATCAGAACATTCTTCAACATTAAATGGAAGTCATCTATTATCAATGGGTGAAATTTGAAAACAACATAAAGGTAGAGCATAAATGAACAAGAAAAATAAGGAATATAGAAAAGAAAAAGAAAAGAGCATAAACAAACATTCACCTTAAAAAGAAAAGTTTTCCTTCAAGATTTTCAATCTCCATTACGCTTAAAGACAATCTACCCACAAGACTTATCATTATTCTATCTCTGGAGAATTGATATCCATTGCTTTACAGTAAATATCTATTTCATCTGCATTTTATTTGTTTACGAATTTGCCTAGCAAAGAGGTAAACTATTATACAATTCTCTTGTAGGCAATCTGCTTCAGTAAGTAGAGAGACTTGTTATGTATAAGTTTGTTGGTGAGCTTGGAAACCAACCTTTATATAAGTTTGTTGGTAAGCTTGGAAATCAACCTTTGTGTAAGTTTGTTGGGAAACTTGGAAACTAAGAGTAGTATGAGTTTCTGGTGAGCTTGAGAAAACTAGTATATTTTTGTTTGTTAGTAAGCTCATGGAAAACTAACCTATGTTAATGAAACCTCAGTGCAGCAAGAGAAGCTGACTTAGAGAGTGGAGTAGATACTAAGTTGAACCGAACCATTATAAAAATCATCATTGTTTTGTGCTCCTAAATTTGATTATCATTACTTTTCAGCTCGTTAATTTTATTTGGACATAATTTTTATCTAGTCAATTTACTCCTCCCCTCTTGAGCTATCTATTGAATAGGACCAACAAAGGCAACATGTATCTTTAAGCTATATGTTCACACAAAACAATCCTAGTTCACATAGAATATTTTCACGCTTAAGTAGTCTTATCTTTGCTCATTCCCTGAATGTGAGAAGCAATTGTCCACGTAAGAGGACCAATCTTAACCTGTTTGACATACGTTTTATATATGTATGCGTATCATGCTAGTTTACTCTTGTAGAAAAAATGAATAACAAATATTCATTGTAAATAACTACTATTCATTGGTAAGTGACATTAAAATCTAAGTAGGTCTAGAGATTTAACATGTGACAAAAATATATATCTAGGAATTGGTTTTGTGATTGAATCAACAATCATCCTATAAATAATGTAATTTAGAGTCACTTGTTTATTTGTAATAGCATCTATTACAAAATGATACTTGATGGTAATGTGCATGGTTCTGCAATTGTAGTTGGGATTTTTCATATATGCAATAGCTGTCTGACTATCGCAATTTATAGATACAGGCTCAGATGTATCTTTAGTTATTCCCAAATATTACAGAAACCTCCTCAACCAAACTGCTTTTTGCACTGCACCTGAACATGCTATAAATTCATTTCCATCATAAATAGTGTTGTATAGGTTTACTTCTTGCTGCTTCATGAAATGGCTCCATTTTTTCACAAGAACACATAACCTAATGTCGATTTGCGCTCATCTAGGTGATAAGTGAACTTTATTCACTTAGATCTCACATTGTTCAAGCTTGTTTAATTGTTTATTCTTGAGAATTTTAGATATTTTTCATATATTTTTATTTATTTTTCTAGTTACATTGAAGACCGAAAGAATGGAGAAAATTTCAAGAAAAGAAAGGTTGCAATCAAATTATTGAAGGAAGGCTAGAAGCGAGAAACTAAAACATGAAGGAAAGTCGGTAGCAAGGCCGACATCGCTGTGCTGAACTCAACTGAAGGCACCATATGTAGACAGCAATTTTGGCGTCGTGGCATCGGCGCACATGAAGTACATGTGTGGAAATTCTGCTCACCCACTTTGCACAATAAGCCTGGTTTTTGGGTAACTTTGAGAGGTTTAGCTGGCTAGGCTTTTGGAGGTCTTACTAGGGTTTTTTAGGAGCTTTTCGAGGGCTTTGGAAAAGAAGAAGATTGGGAGTGTTAAAGATCAAGAACAAGAGCGGATTCAAGGATTGGAAGTCAAGCTGAAAGGGGAAGATCTTAAGTTTTCTTTATTTCAATTGCTTTCTTTCTTTGTTTCTTAAATTTTATTTTGGGAATTTAAACTCTAATGATGTTGAATAATTATTTGATTGATTTATGTTCCATCATGAGTAGCTAATCTTCCTATTCTAGAGGGAAGATGGATTTTATGTGGATTTCATGGATTAATCAATGATTTGCTTGATTGATGGTTTATTTGTGATATTTGGTGTTCAATGCCTTCAATTGATTGCCATCTATTGAATAATAATGTATTTAGGGTTTGACACTTGGGAGAGGTAACCCCAAATAGGATTTAGGTATCACAACATAAATTCATAAATAACTTGGGAGAGCTTCTAGGCTTTATAAAATCATCCTAGAGAATCATAGATCTTAATGCATTCCTAATGTTCTGATTTTTATAGGGATATTGAAATTAAAATGTTAAGAATAGATACTTGACTTGGCACTCAAGAGAGAGAGAGAGAGAGAGAGAGAGAGAAAGAGTTGAGTGTTGTGCATTCTAGATTTATAAACTCATGCAATGATCAATTGGTAATACATTGAGAATACTATGAATGAAGCATAAATGAAATCAAATCCTATAGAGTTTTTATACTCTGATTTATTATATTCAAAGCTATCTATTTTATTTTTCATTCAATTATTTATCTCTTGGTCATCCAAATAAAGTTAGAATTATTCATGGTGATAGCTAGTGAGTAATTAGAATATTGTAGAAACAAATATGAATGATATACAGGGAAACAACTAAAATGCAGTAGATAACATATACATAGAATACATCAGTAAGGAGATCCACTACACTAAAAGAAGATCTAAATACTCAGAAAGAATGGTACTAAAACTTTGAAAAGAAGCCACAAAGTATATCTAAAATTATGACATTCAGGCCTCAATGAGTGACTAAATAAATCTTCTATAGATAAAGTCAGTATCAAAAAACACTTGCTTCAGGCGAATTCAAACAAATCATTCTACAAACAAGTCAAAAAAAATTTCTTATACAACATCTATCTGTAACATAAAGATGAGTTCAAATTGCAGAAGTAAAGACAAAATAGAACTGAACTCAGAATAAATGTAGAGCCAAAAACAAAGTCAAATTGACCAACATTTGTTTCTCACATGAATTCTGTCTCGACTTAAAGGAGAATAAGGAACTCATCTGCAACCTACTACAAAAGAAGTAGAAGATGAATTAGAAACTGCACAGTGACCACAAATGAATAGCTTATATTATCTTCCGTCTTCGTCTGCAATTTATCTGTTACTTACAGCAAATGAACTATTTGAAAGACATTATCTGTGCCTTCCAAATTCGTCTATAGCTCTCTGCAGACAAATCAATAGATGAAGTCAATTCATTTGCTGTGAAGAAGCCTTATCCACACTAACAAGAGTTGTCTACTACTTGCAATAAATAAACCAATAGATAAAACTACTTCATCTTATGAATAATAAAAAAAGAACTTTGTCTAGTAAATAGTAAGAAAAGAACTTCATCAAATGAATAGTAAGAGAAGAACTTCATTTATGTCTCTATAATTCGTCTGTTACTTATCATAGAAAAACTAGAAGATGAAGTAAAAGTACTACAATGGACTCAAGAAAATGTGCAAAGACAAATTTGTCCACTATATCTTATGGGTCTACTTAGAGCCAATTTGTCTGTTACTTATAAGAGACAAACTGGACTTGCACAGACAAAGTCCTTGATAAATTATGGCTAAATTACTTGGCACATCATGATGAGTAGAAGTTATTTATACCAAACAATGCTAGCTATACTCTTTAGCCAAACTTTCACTTGAAGTAAATCTTATTAACTACCGAACAAATCAAGCTTAGCTGAAGATGGAAAGAAATTCAAAGGAAAGTAATCTTTGCTCTGACAAAGATTACAATACTCAGAGGCTGCATCTTTTCAATTTTAATGGGTTTCTTCCAAAAAAATAAAAGAGTTAGTCATGCAGAATGTCTTCATTCAGTGTTTGCCAAAATCGAAAATGCATTTCTTTAAAGATGGCGCTGTAGGCTTTCCAGCTAGAACTAGTTTATCAAGAAAATAGCTTTCCAATGAGAGAAAAGTCAGAAAAGTCTTCAACATTCAATGGAAGACATCTACCTTCAACGGTAGAAATTTTTAAAGCAATATAAAGGTAGTACAGTGTCAACGAAGAAGGTTGAGGAAGTTGAGAGAAAGATGAAAAGAAGAAAAGGGCTTAAATGAGTAACTTCTATTAATTAGACAATGCTTCCTCTAAGATATTCAATCTCCATTGAGCTAATAGATGATGAGTCTCAAAGATCTATGTTAATTATATTTCTGGAGTATTGGTATCTAATGTGCTTTAACAAGTAATCATTTTTATGTGTTCTTAAACTCTATACAAATCAGCCTAGTAAAGAAGGCAAAGTGATGTACAACTTTAATGTTGTTAATCAGTCATATGAGTTGGTGGTGAGCTCAGAAAAATTACTATGTTTATACCCCTTGAAGCTAAAATCCAAAAGAGTACTAGGAGTATTGTGTTTATGCTCCCTGGAGCTAAAATCCAGAAGAGTATTCAAAACACTAATTTACGCCCCCTAGATCTGGAATCTTAAAGAGAGCGAAGCACTAATTATTCTACTTAGAGGTGGAATCCAAAAGAGTATTAGAAGCACTAATGTATTCCATTATAAGTGATAGTGGAACCCAATGCACACTAAATTTGCTCTTGAAAGAGTGGACATAGCGATGGGGTGGGTAAATCACTATAAAAATTATTTTATGTATTATCTAGTTGATTGCTTTACTTTGCATGTTACTGTCTTATTATTATATCTCATACATTATTACACGTATGTTAATCTGCCAGAAATGAGAACAACTAAGGAAAGTTGGTGTGTGTAGGCAGACACCAAGATTGAACAAATAACTATAAAAATCATATATGTATTACAATATTATTTCTGCCTAGCAAATTAATTTTTATTTGGACATAATTTTGATATACTCAATTTACCCCTCCCATCTTGAGCTATCTACTATATGGGATGAACAATGACAATCCTCTTACTACTATACTATAAAACTTGAAGTCGTGCACTTGTGGTGTAATTTGCAGCGAACAAGTTTTTGACGTTGTTGCTGGGGATTGGCGTTATTTTGATTATTCACTAATATTGAAGAAAAAAATCCTAGCTTTAATTTGGATTTTATTTTTTTTATATTGATAGTTCTTTTTCTTTTATTATAATTGATTTAAATTCTTTAGCTCGTAACAATGTATGTAAAATTGTCAGAAATTAAGAGGACTCTATAAGATATCTAGAGAGCAAAGTGAGCCACATCGAGGATAATGGTAGAACCAGAGCAAAATGAGCAACAAAATAGCAGCAAGCAAATCAAAACCAATAGAGACCCATTAGAGATTACTTATGACCGATGGTTAATAAAAACTACTCTGGTATCACTCGTCTAGCCATCAATGCAAAATAACTTCAAGTTGAAGCCAACACTAATTAACATGATCCAACAAAACTACTTTGGGGGATCATCGAGTGAAGACCCAAACATTCACTTAGCTATGTTCCGAGAAATCAGCGATACAGTGAAGATGCACAAAGTACCAGATGATACCATCCAATTGAGGCTTTTCCCATTCTTACTGAGAGATAAAGCCAAAGGCTGGTTGCAGAGTTTACAATCGGAGAGCATAACGATATGGGATGAGATGATGGAGAAATTTCTAGCAAAATTCTTACCTCCAGCCAAGATAGCTTAACTCCAATGTGAAATTGGCCAGTTTCGATAGTTGGACTTCGAATCGCTCTATGAGTATTGGGAGAGGTTCAAGGATTTTCTAAGAAGATGTTCGCAACATGGCTTCTTAGATTGGTTACAGATCTAGCTATTCTACAATGGGTTGAATGGCCAGGCGAGAAAGATCGTTGATGCTACATCCAAAGGCTCATTAATGGCCAAGACTATAGCTAATGCATATTCATTGTTGGAAGAAATGGCTTCCAATACAGTTCAGTGGCTGAATGAGAGAAACATTGTGAGGAAAGTGGCAGGCTGTCTTGAGGTGGATCAGATCACAGCTCTTACAGCATAGTTGTCCTCTTTGATGCACCAAATTGCCATAGCCAATGTCTAGTGCAAGAGAGCCCTCTTCTTCTCTACCAATTGAGGCATATATAACTATAGATCCAAGCAAATAAGAAGTATAGTATGTCAACAAGTAGAGCTACAAAAACCTCATGGAGAACAACATGCAGAATCAATATTATCCTGGAAGTTAGAGGAATAAGGATAATCTTCATTATGGCAATACATGGAACACAATGAACTATCCTTCTGGGTTTCAACCTCCACACCAATCTTAACCATCGAAGTAGAATAAACCTCATGGGCACTTTTGTGAATGAGAGTCGAGCAAGGTTCTCTAGCAATGAAGCAAGATTTGATAACATTGAAACAACAATGGGCAACATTAACACTTCTAACAAGTCTTTGGAGATGCAGATTGGACCATTTACAAGCTCTTCTAATAGCTTATATAGAGGCAACTTAACACAGAGAAGAACTCAGAGAGCACTACAATATTTTCAGAAGTGGAAGTGAACTTGAACTGCTAAGAATGTAAGGAGAGTCATAATCATTCTCAGAGGCAAGAAGCCATGATGCAGCCCAAGGAGAAAGAAAGAGAGGAAGAAATGAAGCAAAAGGAACCAAAAAGGAAAGACTGCCAACCAAGGAGGACTACAGTTCTTGATAATCCTCCTATTCTGAAACCCAAGCTCCCTTTTCCTCAATGATTTCAGAAAAAGAAGATAGATGAACAATTTAGTAAGTTTCTAAAAAATTTTAAAAATATTCACATAAATAATCCTTTTGTAGATGCCCTAGAGCAAATGCCCAACTATGCCAAGTTCATGAAGGAAATCATGTCCAAAAAGAGGAAAATTGAGGAAAACAAAATGGTGAAGCTAACAAAAGAATGCAGTGTTATTCTACAAAGGAAGCTCCCTCATAAATTGAAGGATCCAGGGAGTTTCACTATCCCTTGCAATATAGAAAATTCCTCATTTCATAAGGTATTATGTGTTTAGGTGCATCCATTAACTTAATGTCTTTGTCAACTTTTAGGAAACTTGAACTGGGAGAGGAGAAGCCAATTATGATCACACTATAACTTGTAGATAGGTCTTTGACCTATCCCTAGGGAGTCATTGAAGACATGTTGGTTAAGGTGGACAAGTGCATCTTTTCGGTTGACTTTGTAGTATTGGACATGGAGGAAGATCATGAGTTGCCTCTTATTTTTGGAAGGTCATTTCTAGCAGTTAGTAGAGCATTGATTGAGGTTTAGCGCAGTGTCTTAACCTTGAGGATTAATGAAGATGAGGTGGGGTTTAATATTTATCGTGCTTATGATTTTCTAGTTGAAAAGAGTACTTGCAAATGAATTGAGGTTCTAAATGATTATGTAACTCTTATTTTGGTTGACAAAAGTGTTCAAGATTGTTTAGAATAGTGCTATGTAGATTCAGTTTGTAAGAATATGATTGGTCCAGGGGAAGTTATAGAGCATGTCTTAGTATTGGAAACATCATCACAAGAGAAAATCAGCAACAAGGCAGAAGCAATAGAAGAAGAATCATTGGTGGAGGAAGTAAAAGCTGCATTAGAGTTAAAGCAATTGCCAAATCACCTTAGGAATGCATTCTTAGGCACTGGTTCATCTTTTTCATAATTATTTCTTCTTCTTCTCTTGCAGGTTTGTTAGAAGAAAAATGGCTTTGGGTGTTGAGGGAACATGAATTAGCTAATGGATGGTCTGCACCTGAAAAATCTCACAAGTCAATGCCAAGATTTAAAGAACTGGAGCAACGAAAGGCCAAATTTCATTTCAAAGAATGAGGAAGATCATAGTTAGGTTGAGACTATAAACAAAGTACTTCTTGGGAGGCAACCCATGCTTTCACATTTTCTCTTTCTTTTGTTTGTCTTCGTTATTTTAGTTTAGTTTATCAATATAATCTTTAGTTTATTTTCTTGATATCAAGTGACCCTACTGAGCACACCATCAATAGCGACCTTCCTCCATCATCACAGGAGCACATTCTTTCACATGGTAGTTTCTTTCCCTCACCATTCATTAGTTTACACATTGAGGATAATGTTCGTTTTAAGTTTGGGGAGAGTCTTATTAGTGTTTTGTGTGTCTATTTTATGTTTTGTTTGTGTTCAATGTTTGTTTTTTTTATACTTCTATTTAATGTGTGATTATGATTGTGGTTATGTTTTTGATTTGTGAAAGAAAAAAATATTTTGAACTTTGATCAGATTTCTTATAAGAGACCGATGATATGAATAGAATGTTTCAACAATGGCTTAGGAAGAAAATGAAGGATGTCAATAATGTTTGTGTTATGATCTTGAATGCATATCTAATTTACTTTAGATTCCTTACACATTTGATCACATAGCCATTTCTTTTTGAATTCATTGAGTACTTAGAAACATTTCAGGTGACTAAGTATGTATAGCTCAGGCTAAAGTTTAAAATTCATTGCAATTGTTGGTTGAGATGAACATTAGATGACATAAAAGAAAAGAATGAATAAAAACTCATCATTCATTTGATGAGATCATATCTCCATGATCTAAAAAGAAAGTAAGTTTGGGAGTGTGGTAGTATTAGAGCCCAAAATTTGGGGGGATCATATTCCTAGAATATAAAAGAAGATAAGTTTGGAGATGTGATAGTAATACAGCCAACACAAAAAAGAAAACAAGAAGAGTTAAGATAGAAAAAAAAGGAAGTAAAACATCATCTACATATCTATTGAAGTTCAGCCTAATCAGTGAATTCAAAGGGTTTACATTGAACATATATTACTTAGTTGCATAAATTAATCTAAATATAAAGTGATTTAGATTGGAATGGCTATAATTTTTGCACATGCACCAAGGAATTGAAAATAGAAAGAATGATATTCAAGTTGGAATTCTAGACATGAATGACATTTTAATGTTTCCTTCCAAGCTATGTTGATCTTCTTGAGGTCTTTGGATAATGAATTTAATCAGTGTTGTGTTTATATTTATTCTAGATCCAGGACGAGCAAATGAATAAGTTTGGAGGTATTTGATAACTGAACTTTGTTCACTTAGATCTCATATTGTACAAGCTTGTTTAATTATTTGTTATTAAGAATTTTAGATATTTTTCATATATTTTTATTTGTTTTTCTAGGTACGTTGAAGAGTGGAAGAATGGAGAAAAATCCAAGAAAAGAAATGTTGCAATCAAATTGTTGAAGGAAGGTTAGAAGGGAGAAATTAAAACATGAAGGAAAGTGGGCAGCAAGATCGGCGCTACAACACCCAACTCAACCGAAGACACCATATGTAAACTAAATTTTTGGCGCCACAGTGCTAGCACTCATAAAGTGCATGTGCAGAAATTCTACTCCCCGACTTTGCATGATAAAACTTGGTTTTTGGGTAGCTTTCAAGGGTTGCACTGGCTAGGCTTTTGAAGGTCTTTTACTAGGTTTTTTTAGGAGCTTTTTGAGGGCTTTGGAAAAGAAGAAGATTGGGGGTTTTGAAGATCAAGAGCAAGAGCAGATTCAATGATTGGAAGTCAAGCTGAAAGGGGAAGATTTTAAATTTTCTTTATTTCAATTGCTTTCTTTCTTTGTATCTTGGATTTTATTTTGGGAATTTAAACTCTAATGTATTGAATGATTATATGATTGATTTATGCTCCATCATGAGTAGCTAATCTTCTTATTCTAGACGGGAGATGGATTTTATGTGGATTTCATGAATTAATCAATGATTTGTTTGATTAATTATGCAATTGGTTTATTTATGATATTTGATGTTTAATGCCTTCAATTGATTGGCCATCTATTGAATGATAATATATTTAGGATTTGACACTCAAGAGAGGTAACCCCAAATAGGATCTAGGTATCACAACATAAATTCATAGATGACTTGGAAGAGCTTCTCAGCTTATGAAATTATTCTGGAGAATCCTAGATCTTAATGCATTCCTAATGTTCTAATTTTTATAGGGATATTAAAATTACAATGTTAGGAATATATACTTGGCTTGGCACTTGAGAGAGAGAGTTAAGTGTTGTTGCATTCTCAATTTATAAAACCATGCAATAATCAATTGGTAATATGTTGAGAACACCATGAATAAAGCATAAATGAAATCAATCTTGTAGAGTTTTCATACCCTGATTTGTTCTATTCAAAGCTATCCATTTTATTTGTCATTCAATTATTTATCTCTTGGTCATCCAAATAAAGTTAGAATTATTCATAGCGATAGCTAGTGAGTAATTAGAATACTTAATCCCTATGGATACAACAACCCTCTTACTACTATACTATAAAACTTGACATTGTATACTTACAGTATAATTTGCAGTGAACACTAGGTCTCCTCCTGTTTGAACGTGCCGCTGAGAGCGCGCTCAAGAAGTCAGATTAGGCATAGTAAATAATGAGGAAGAAATAAAATGTGAACGGAACGTCATGACCGGGATTGGTCTCCTCTGGAAAGTACCAAAGGATATTCCATTATCATTAATTTTCCTCAAATAATTACACTTGCCGTGTATATCAGAAGAATTGTGTTCA